>JAJPUD010014993.1:0-39033 GCA_023553655.1 Myrmecobius fasciatus
GTATTTGTCATATAATTTATCCTATCTATAATGTATTAGATTACCTGTCATCTAGGGGTGGGGGGTGGGGGGAAGGAAAGGAAAAGCTTGGGGAAAAAAAGTTTTTTTGCAAAGGTCAATGTTGAAAGGTCACTCATATGTTTTGTAAATAAAAAGCTTTATAAAAATAAATAAATAAATAAATAATTTCCTTTTTTTAGTCATCCCCTTTGCTTCTCCTAAGACCTGTATTTGACAATCGAATTTTCTATTCATTTCTGATATTTTCATCTTGAATGCTTCACCTGAGGAATATTATATTTCAAACCCTCAGATCCTATAATGTAGAAACTGCTAAAGCTTGTGTTAAACTGACTATGATTCCACTATACCTGAACCGTTTGTTTTTTTCTGCATAGTAGCAATATTTTCTCCTTGACCTGAGAGTTCCAAAATTTGACAGTAATATTCGTGGTAGTTTTCATTTTGGAATCTCTTTTAGGAGGTGATCGGCGGATTTTTCAGCTTTAATTTACCCTTTGGTTTTAGTACAGTTTTCCTTGATCATTCTTAAAAGATGATGTCTAGGTCCTTTTTTTAAATCTCTCCTAAATCTATTTTCTAGGTTAGAGTTTTTTCCCCCCTCAATGAGATATTTCACCTGGTTTTCTGGGAGTTTTTTTTCATTCTTTTGGTTTTGTTTAATTGTTTCTTGATTTCTCATAAAGTCATTAGCCTTCATTTTTAATGGATTATTTTCCTCAGCTTTTTTATCTTCTTGATCAATTGTGCTTTTTAAGGCATTTTTCTCCTTGATAGCTTTTTATACTTTCTTTTACATCATTCTCATTCTCTACTTAAATTATCCTCTACCTTTCTTACTTGATTTTTAAAATCCCTTTTGATCTCTTCCATGATCTGAGATAAATTCTATTTTTGGAAACTTTAGATATGAGTGTGTGTTTTGATTTTTCTTGCCATCTTCCTTGTCACCTTGTCAACTTTCTATGTTCAGAATCCTTTTTTTTTTGTTATTTGCTCATTCTCCTAGTCTATTACTCATGTTTAACTCTATTGAGGTACAACTCTGTTTCCAGGATAGAGAATGCTCTATTCCAAGCTTTAGCCATTTGCTGGGGCCAATTTGCATTTGCATTGGTGTGGCCTGGGCCGAGACTGGTGTTCTTCAGTCCTGGTGTAACAGAGCTTTCCTGCTGACTTTCTATGTCTACTTTAGCTGGAAAATTGTTTCATTCTGTCTTTTTGTTCGTTCTTATGTTCTAAAAATGTTTAGAGTCACTGCTTAAAGTTATTTGAAGGGATTTGAGGGAGAGTTAAGGTGAGTTCTTGCCTTTACTCTGCCATCTTGACTTTACCCCCTACAAACTGAATATTGAGAAAATAGCTGTTGATAGATTGAAATTTATATTTTTTATTTGCCTCAAGAGGATTGGTATCTAAAATCAGAGCATCTAGCTCTGATAGTTCCACCTTAAAATTATAGAGTCTAACACAATGTGTCTGTCTGAAACCTGTAGAAATAATTAAATTCAAACCACAACCCAATGCTTTTCTATAAAAATTAGCATGTGAAAAATGTTGACTAAAGTCAGTTCTCTTCCCCGTCGTCTGAATATCAATAAGAAGCATATTAAAGGTAGCAAAAGAAAAGCAATCAAAATAGAGAAAAAAAGGGAAGTTCCAGAAAAACAATGGCCACAGAAATATGAAAATAAAAAGACAAAGTCTGAATTATGAATCTCTTGTTTTGCTCTCTACATTTCTACAACTATGGTTTTATTTTTTGATTGATGAATATTGCATTTACTTGGTCAAGGATAGTTCAGAGTAAATAGATGTAGCATATTCATTGATTTTGATTATCTTAGAGTACATTGATGTTATTGACAAACTTCAAACTTCAATCTCTTTGTGGAAGCTTTTCCCCCAAAAGAGTGGTTCATGAAACAAAGAAAGCTTGAAACTAATTACATAGTTGAATGTGAAATAATTAACTAAATATTCATACTGATAAAGATCAACTATGGTGTCATCTCTATTCAACACAATTAGAATTTAATCCTCTATTCTTCAACAAGGAAGTAAGTAGATGTACAAGGGATGGGAGAACAGGAGAACTGAGGGGCTGCTGCAATTATCAAAAGCATATCTTTTTCTGTAAGTTAATTATGGCTAAGTGACTTGCCCAGTATCATACAGATAAAAAGTGTTAAGTGTTTGAGGCCAGATTTGAATTCAGATCCTCCTGATTTGAGAGCAGGCACTTTCTCCAATGCACCAGTTAGCTGTCCCTTAAAAATATTTAAAATGAGAAAGCTTAATGGGAAAATTAAGAATTATTATGAGGCAAAGGTTTCAAGAAAAAATTTCTTATTTTCAGGGCCAAGAGAAACAGAAGTAGTTATAGTTCCATTGGAGCTTGAGATCTTTCTGGGTAAAATCCAGAAAACAGACCAGTGAGAGCAGTGACCACATCTTTCCCAGGATAACATCAACTTGGAAGCAACAGAAACTTGCAGACCAGTCAAAAATAGTCTTAAATGAGCTTGGAAAATGAGTGAAAAATTAAAAATAAAAAAATAAAAACTTTACCATATAAAGCTACTACAATTTCAGGGAAGACCAAGTTATAAAAATAAAAGAAAAAAATAATGTGAAAAAGCAAAGCCTTAAGTAAATTTTTTAATTGAACCCAAGGCCAGGAAGAATTCAGAACATTCCAAGTAATTTTCCTTTTCCATCAATAGCACTTCATGATTTCAAAACAAGGAAGCATAATGCTCTCTCAAGAGGTATCCTCCAATTATCTTATTGCAGATTTCCAGCTACCTTTTTTGTTATCTTCTTCATTAGATTGGAAATCCAGGTATCATCTTTCTTTTTCTCAATTGTATTCCTCATTTTTAGCACCATTCATGGTACATAGTAAGTGCTTAATAAATGTTTCTTAAATTGAACTGAACTGAAAAATAGACAGCTTAAGTTAGTATCCATCATTTGAGTAATGGCTCAACTTATCTGAATGTTATGAAATATGATTTCACCATAATAAAGACAAATATGAAGAGTTTTCAAAAAGACATCTATATGAAGTAAACAAAGAACTAAAAATGAAAAATGGATAATGATTTTTGTAATGCAAACAAAAATATCTGTAAAAGAGAGCTGAACTCGTTTAAGTTGAGATGACAAACCCTAATTATGAAACTAATCTTTTCTCTCAGGAGAAAACTGAACTACCAATCAATCACCAAATAACATGTGAGCTACTTCTTTGAGTTTGAGAGTTCTTTGAAACTCTCCTTAGTTTTGAGAATAAAAGTGAAATTACCACTGATCCTATGTATCATATTTTTTGGGGGATGTATAATGTATTTTCATAAATATATGCTAAGAATATATAAAATAAATTGATGACAATTGACACACGGTATATTGTGACCTCTATAATAGCTCCCCACCTCACTAAATAAACAATTTTATATGTATATTAAGTGACAAGTAAGATTTTGGTGATGAGGTCCTTGTTACCTAGGAGGGTATTGACAAAAAGCCAAAATTATAAACAATCTGGAAACCCAGCTTCTTCCTAAAGAAATCGGAAGAAAATTGAATAGCATAATTTTGATTAGGTCTTTTGTTACCTTTAAGTGGACTTTTATTGTAGACCCATCCCTGGTTGAATTCTTAGTCAAATTATTTGCATTGACAAAGCTGTTATAACTCCACAGTCACTATATCCAATTAGAAAGTCAAGTTATGATGTTAACTCTTGAGATTATATTTCCCTACAAAAGAACTACTCATACAGTACATCCCCACTAAATTTCTTTATGAATTGAGCCTGCTAGTCACTGACATCATCCCCCCATTTGTCATTCCTTAATAACATCTTTCCCCTCATGGGATGTTCCCTCTTAAATCTTCCTTCTGATAAATTTTGAGTTCCATTAAGGAACTTAGCTTTTGTCTTTTCCTTGTTAATCGCTAAAGACCCTTTTTCTTTGTTAAATATCTCTGATGGATTTAGCCCACTCTCAAAATAATATATTTGTCTCTTGATTTAGAAAAAAATATAAGAATACAAACTTTTTTGAGACACCTTGAGATATTGAACTGTAATCCCAATATGCTTTTGGAGTGATACCTACTCTATCCAACATCTGGTGGCTAATCCCATTATTAGTAGCTGGAGTTGGGTGGCATCCTGGACATATGAATAGTAATAGTGCCATGAATGTGAGAAATAACACCACAATGAAAGATATTTGAATTGAGTTTAGAATATGAGTAGAATATATATTATAGATTGCCAGATATCATCATTTTTATCTGTCAATTTCATTTAATGTGTTTTCTTTGTTTCAAAGAAGGGTTTGATTTATCATAGATCAGGGGACATGAAAATGTTATTGAAAGGTCCCATGTAAGCCTAAGCATAATCAGAGCTATTTTGACTTTTAAATGTGTAAGTGGAAAGAATAATTTAATTTATTCTATATTCTAGCAGGAAAAAAAAGATAAAAGGTAATACAGCAAATAAAGGTTATCTTCCTCAATTTCATTTCAAGGAAAATCTGAAAAATAGAACAAAAAGAAACAAAATACTAAAAACAATATGAAATATTTACTAATCAATAAAAGGTATGTACAATCCCCTTTACTTTTGTCGTAATATCACAAAAGGGTTTTTTTTTTCCTTTTTTGCTAAAGGAAAACCTTATACTTCATTGACTGAGTTTTATACAATAGAGTATATTTTAGGACAGCTATGTGATGCAATGGATACAGTTCCAGGCCTGGAATCAGGAAGCCTCATGAGTCCAAAACTGGCCTCAGACACTTACTATGTGATCTTGAGCAGAGTCATTTAACCCTGTTTATTTCAGTTCCTTGTTTTAAAATTAGCTGGAGAAAGAAATGGCAAATTAATCCAGAAAGTCTCAAATGGGATAAAGAAGTGGTAGATATGACTCAAAAAACTAAACAACTAAAATATAATTTAGTGAGAATGGTAACAGTGAATCATAGACCTAAACTAAGTCTCTGAAATGTAAGAATTTATTTCCTAAGGAAATATAACTATTGCTTTAATAGTAATAAAATAGAACAGAATATCAATATATTATGTGACTAAACAGATTGTCCAATCTAGTAGAGTCAAATCTGGCTGGGACTAAAAATAAATCCTGAAATATGAATCCCAAATATTTTTGATTCAATAATCATGTTCATTTACTGACCCAGAGGACAGGAACAGTAGAAATGAAGATAGAGTGACAATGTTTGATTGTATTGAGGCAAAAGTTCTAATAATTTTGTGTCCATGATTCACCCTTCCCCCATCACCTACTTAAAAAACAAACTCTAATGGCTCCCTATTACCTCTACGATTAAATGCAAAATCTTTTATTCAGTGTCCAAAGACCTTCATCACATATCTCTCTCCCTCCCCAACACACACACACACACACACACACACACACACGCACATACTTTTTTTTGTTTCTTTTTTATGATTAAAGCTGTTTTATTTTCAAAACATATGCATCGATAATTGTCAGCACTGACCTTTGCAAAATCTTATGTTCCAATTTTTTTCTTCCCTTCCCCTCATCCCCTCCTCTAGATGGCAAGTAATCCAAAATAAGAGAAATAAGAACAAAAAGGAAAAAAGATAAAACAAAAAGCAAGCAAACAACAACAAAAAATGGTGAAAATATTATATTGTGATCTACACTCAGTCCCTATATTCCTCTCTCTGAGTGCAGATGGCTCTGTCCATCACAAGACCCTTAGAAATAGCCTGAATCACCTCACTATTGAACAGAGCCACATCCCTCAGAATTAATCATTGTATAATCTTGGTGTTTCTCACACACTAGTTTTCTTACATCTTTATCTTTCCTATATTCTTTTATCCTGTGGCCCTGTACTCCTTACTATTCCAGTAACAAATCATTCCTTTTCTCAACTCTAGGTATTTTCTTTAGTTTTCTTCTATAGAATATTCCTGCTCTCATTTATCTATTAGCTTATTTGGCTTCCTTAAAGTTCTCCTACAAATCCTATCTTTTATAAGAAGTCTTTCCTAGCACCTCCTACTACCTTCTTTCTTTTAATTATTTCCTATTTGTACTGTAACATAAGACATCAATTACCACATGTGTTTGCTTGTGTTCTCCTTTATGAGACTGTCAAATCTTGAAGCCAGGGCCTGTGTTTTTGTCCCTGTTTTAATATCCTCAGCACTTATTCAGTTCTTAGCACAGTAAACTTATATTAAATGTTTATTTACTCACTGACTATCCAGGATCTTGAACAATCATTAACCTAGAGAAGGTGTTTGCTAAATGAGAAAATGAATAAAAATTCATTTAACTGCAAATTAAACAAATATCCCTGGAAATCGCTTGGCTTATGACAAATGAATAGTTAGAACATTGTATAGTAAAAGGAAGCTTCTTCTTTGTGACTTTTAAATCAAGTCTACAAAGAAAAAAGACTCAGCAAAATCCTTGGGGGTGAAACAAACTCATTTTCTCTACTTTCTTGTTCTATGGTAAAAGAAAAATCATGTCTTGAGCTGCACTGGTCTTCATTTCAGGGCCTTCAAAGGAAATGTTTTTAAATGTACTTTTTGTGATTATTTGGGCAAAAAAAGAGCAAAAAAATGATCACATGGATTGACAGGATCTTTATTTAAAAAAAAGAAGAAGAAAACAACAAATGTGAAAAGGTATGACTACATGACAAGCCAGAGGGAACAAACCATTTTGTATTTTATTTTGCTTTAAAATAATGCACTGGAGAATTATTTTCCTTAGAGAAAATATTTTTCCTTAGGATGTTCTCGTTGGAAGTTAAGATTGAATGGATCCTTGTATTTGCCTGTTTTTCTTTCCTTTTATTTTTTGGTTCAGGTAATGTATCAAGTGAAAGACAGTTTAAAAATAAAGGATTAAAATTATAGATTTTATGGCAAATTCCCACCTTTTGCAAAAAAACATTTTCAAGGACTCCTTACAGATAGTACATTCAGTCAGTTATTATTTCCAAGTTATCTTCTATATAATAGCTAGATGACACAATGGATAGAGGGTCAAAGGCAGGAAGATAAAGTTCAAATCTAGCCACAGACATTTGCTACCTGTGTGATTATGGTCAAGCCACTAAGTGTTTCTCTGGCTTATTTTTTTTCCTGCAAATTAGCTTTAATAATATCACATTCTTCTGAGACTATTATGACTAAAACTGAGAGAAAATTTATAAAGCATTTGAAAAATCTTGAAATGCTATATAACAGTTAGCTATTATTATTGGTGCTGTACAGTTATTTGCATGTTGTTTCCTCTATTAAGAGTGTAAGTTCCATGAGGGAAGAGACTATTTTTTGTATCCCTAGTACTTTGCACAGTGCCAGTCACAACAGTCAGTCAGATGGACAAATAAATTCAGATGATTTTCCTAAACTTATTGAAATATGTGTGTATATACATGTGTGCATGTACAGGGGGGGTATTTGTATGTATATATAATACTAGTATTCTTTTAGTATTATTGTATGGCTACAAATTATAGAATAATACAATACCAAAAGAATCAGAACTACTAGGAACATAAAGGGCAAAGGAGTGATACATGGTACATAAAAATTGTGTGTGTGTGTGTGTGTGTGTGTGTGTGTGTGTGTGTGTACTGGACTCTTTTAAGCTCTTTCTCTAGGAAATTTCCTAATATTAAAAATATTTAAAGCTATAGGATAAAAACCTAAACCAGGGGTCCAAAATGAAGGAAGATTTTATTTTTTCTAGTTTATTGTAACATTTATTTTAATATGCTTTTTAAATGAGTTGTTAGCTTTTAGTAGTATTCATCAGGAAAGAAAGAAAAAGAAGAAGGAGGGAAGGAGAAAAAGGAGAAGAAGAAGAAGAAGAAGGAGAAGGAGGAGAAGGAGAAAAAGAAGTCAAATCCAGGGACTTGAAAATCTAACTGGAAAATTCTAACAAGAACAAGGAAAATAAATTTTTGCTCTCATCAAATAACAAAGGCACTCAGTAAACTCACACAGTATATACCTTCCCTAAAAATAGCTTTACAAATTTAGTCCATACAATCTCTATATAGCAAAGTATGAAATAAAAATTTTAAATATTATCTTGATGGAAAAGGGAAAAATATTTTAAATTTAAATGACCAGTTTTGTCCTTTTAATTGTTATAAAACATCTTACTGACCATTAGAAAGAGTTTTAGATTCAGTTTCAGAAGACCTGAATTTTAGCTTAGGTTATTTTTGACCTTGAATAAATATCTTCATAAGTTTCTTCAATTGAAAAGTGAGGTCTTTCAGCTAGATAATCTCTGATGTTCCTGCTATTCTAATATTATCTGAAAGATGGTGGAGGAGGTTGCAAAAAACGGTGCAAAAAAAAAAAAAAAGGACTGGATTGGAGTTTCAGCTTTTCCATTAAATTCATTAAATAATTAAAAAATGAAATAATGCTTAAAGTGGTCCATAAAGAACATTATTCACACAAAAAAATGCTATAATACCTATGTGCAGACATTAATTTGTACAATATCCATTCTTTTTTGTTTTCTAATATCCACTATCTTTACATTTAGAGAATATAAGAATTTGTCTATGGCAAAATCTTTCAAAGTTCCTTCCTGAACATTGATTCATAAGCAAATTACATACTAAAAATATTTTTATACTTTTCTGTTAGTGCCTACGTGACTGATATACACGTTTTCTAAGAGAAGGTATGTATAATAAAAGGGCTGAATGGCGGGAAAAGGGCAAAGCTAAAAAAACAGGGTTTATCTAATGACACATGATCCTGTTGTTTAAGAACTAATCACAGGCCAGGAAAAAAAGTTAAGGAATTTGGAATTGTACTGACGTCAAAAATTGGATATACATGGGAAACCTGGGGCGGGGGGGCAGGACAGAGCCATGCGGGAGCAGCACATGAATGTAATGGGCAAGGGGAGAAGATGTAACTGACAATAAACATCGCTGTACCAAACGTGTCTGGGCTGCTCTGTGAATTTTACAAGGAGCTACAACAGGTGGCTCTCCAATTGACGTCTCAAAGACCGGGTTTGGTAAGCATTGCCAATCTGTACCCCCTTTTGGTGAGTAAAGGGTGTTTAACGCTTTTGCTTTAGGTTTTATCATCTAATTTCTTTTTGCTCTTCTATTTTATTTATTTAATATTCAGGTTTATCTATATATGTATAATGTATATATATATATATATATACATATATAAAATGAGCATGTGTTAACTTTTTATCATTGTACAACATGATAGATCTTTTCAACATATTGGTTCTCAAAAGCTTTTCCTTTTTATACTTGGCCACTCAATTAAATAATGACATTACTTGATGATCAAACATGTTATTGATAATCAAATATATCATACTCAGAATTTGAAGTGAAATAATTATTCATTTTAGATATTTTTTCCACCATGACTAAGTCATTTCTAAAGCAATGGAATTTCTCAACTCATGCTAAAATTAGTAATAATAGGTGTATATTTTAGTACCAAAACAGTTTTCTATGTAAAATACTTTTATTAAATATTTTAATTAATATTTTCTGTATTTGCCTTAGCAATTTCAACATCTTCCTCAAAACTAATGCTCTCTCCAAAAAATTACTAGGAAACAATTGTTCTACTGAAATAATGTTGCAATAGGTACAAAATTCTCTTAGCATTGTCTCTTACCCCTCTGGATTAATGGAGAATATATACATTTACATGCACATACAGACACATGTGTTTATGTATACATAGCCATGCATAGGTTGTGTATGTATGTGTATATATGTGTGCATGCATGTATGTTTATGCTATCTCTTCCCTAAGACTTTCACTATTATTCTTTTTTATTTTCAATTATTTGGAGTTGTCTTTTTAGTGACTTTTCACTCATTATTTTAGCCCATGCATGTTTTATTAGGTTGATAATGTTTATTCCATTCAGCATTAGTTCATGCAGATATTGAATATTTCTCCAAATTTCTCATATTTGTCATTTCTTACTTCACAGTGATATCCCATAACAATTTATCTCATCTTCCAAATGCTTGAGAAATTGAAAAGAATAGGTGATTTTTCAAAATACATGATGTTATCTTACAATATTGTGTATATATTTTTTCAAGTTTATCAAAATTGAATATAAATCAAATTGCTATCAAAGTATCATCTTTATGTAAAATTCTATTGCTAATTTCCAGTCTAATTTAAACCAAGAGCTGCAGATGGAAAACGGAGTGTTACCTGGAAAGTTTAGATCTCAGCCTTCTGTAAAGGAAGGTTTTAGGAAGAGTTTATTGCTCCATCTTTTTGTCCTCCAATCAGAGAAATGAGGTGAAGGAGGCAATTGAAAAGATGAGAATCAAAAAATTAATCAGCATGAGATTTCAGGTGATCATTTTATTCAGTGTGGAACATAATGTAAGACAACCCATTATTGCTTGCCCATCTTGTGTAATTCTTGCCTGTGTTTTCCAAAAAGTTCACCAAAGAAGCACCACCTAATGTGCTGAAGGCTTTCCTTGCTTTCTTCTGACATTCTTTTCCTCCCATGTTTAATTAAATGTACATTCACACATTATCTGGCACTTATACAGTGTATCACAATACATAAAATATATTACTCACTACAACACAATTAGAATCTTCCCTCCTCCAACAAACATGAGTACCTCCTGATATTCATTCCTGTCATGATTTTTATCTTCATTTAATGTCTTGTTTACTCTCGTTAGAGTAAAAGCTCCTTGAGGATTGGGACTGTTTTATTTTAATTTATATGGCTAGTAATTAGGGCAATGTCTGACATATAGTAGGCACTAAGTGTTTATTGAATTGAATTATTTGGAGGAACTTGCAAATTAAAAAGAAAGCAGATACATTTGAGTGTAACTTATAATGTTCTTTATGACGTCTCTGGAACCTGGTCATAGTAGTAAAATCTTGAATAACATTTTTAATTTCTAAGCAAGCTATATCTAGGAATATGTCTTGCTCAATAAATTCTTGCTATACCTACCCTAACATAAAGAATCCTGGATTAAGGACTAGTGCAGATCTCAAGGATAACGTATCCTAAACATTGAAATTTATAAATGAAGAAATAAAGTTCCAGAGAGGTTATGACTGACCAAACTTAAGTAGGTATCAAGTCTCAGAGAAAATATCTGAATTCATATCTTCTGAAAATGAATATGCAAATTTTTAACGTTCCACTTTCTTGTTTTGCTCATGGAACACACTTCCCCCTAATCAGGAAATCTTAGAAAATGTACTTTCAACATATTTTAATTTGGAAATAATAATGATGGTGATGAAACTTAAATGTTTTCAAAACTCTTTTTATATATGTTTGTTTTTAATCCTCACAACTCTATGGAATGTGTTTTATTTAGAAAATTACTAACAAAGAGAAGTTAGAATTTAAAAGTCAATCAGATAGACTAGAAGTAAAAAGTTTTATTTATATTATAATCTTTATTGTATCCATAATATAAATTTTATTACTATGTAATATTGTAATCAAACTGATATCACTATTACTGAATCTATTCATACTGCAATTTTCCATAATGGCAGGTATTTACTATGTGGATGAAATTGTTTTCAGATGCACTGTGACTTTTTCAGATAAAAGAATCTGAGTTTCTTGTTTATAATTGTTATACATTTTCACACTTTCAAGTTTTTGATCAAAGCATTATGATTAATTTTTTAAATTTTTTCAACAAATGTATTATCTCATAGTAAATCTAAGTTTTCTGTGGTGTTTACCACATCAGTAAAAGCAAGACAAAGCAGTTGTTTTGCTATTTATAGTCTTAGCAGTAAATGAAATATTCTTGTTAAAATATGGAGATTCTTACTTTGAAATGTCTACAGCTACTTAATTCATCTTTCTACACAGTAGAAAGTTTTATAACTACAAACAAAAAGGCCACCAAAAGAATTTGAACTGTGAGAACAATTCATTACTTTGGCAAATATTCAGTTAGTTGATTCACTATACAGCTAGTTGGTCAAATAAATAGACCATTAATTTTTTTCCCTTGGCAGGTTGTTTCACAATGCATCACATTCATTCCACAGGTGACTGATAAATAGGTGTTACTGCTAATGATGTGAGCAGTTTTTTATAGGATAGAAAGAAGTTACCTATTTTGCCTTTGTATCTCTGGCACAGTCTCTTGAAAGTAGTAAGTACTTAACAAATGTCTGTGGTTATTATTCATAGTCAAGGCAGTCCTTTTATTTTTATTCATGGCATCTTATCTAACAACAGAGATTATGAGTCTACTTCATGTCATTCATCTCCTTTTTCTCAAAATGTTCTGAGAGTTTCACATACCGAAAAAACATTTAATGTAATTAACCTCCCATAACACCAAAGTTTTCAATAAATTAAGAGTTTTAGAAGGCTCTGTAGTTATAATTGGATTTAAAAAGATATTTACTGCTTTAGAGCAACAACAGTGTTACTTACTCACAAATACTTTAGATGGGGTGAATAAGACCCCAGCAAAAGACTGGGTCCTTGATAGCTAGGTAAGCCATAGGGAGGGTCATTGACAAGAGAGGAACTTTGTTGTTGAATTTAAATGAACCTTAAGTGGGCTTTTGTTTCAGGAGACCCTAGTAGAATTTTCTCAATTACAAAATAGGATCTAGGCCTAGTTACTACCTGAGTAAAACAGGGAGGGGAGTTGGTAGAGATTATCTTGTGCGTAAAACGGCCTTTGTTGCAGTATGCCCTTGTAGAATTCCCTGCATTGGCAGGATTATCCTGACCACATGGCTTGGAGGCCAAGCTATAGATGTCAAACCCCAAGTGATTTCTATGCTATATCAGGCCCTCTCCTCCCCCTTGTTAATTGTGAGTTTATTAGGATCTTTGTCCACCTTACGGCTTCAAATTTTTTCCACCTTTCCCTTTGTTAATGGCTAATTTCTTTTGGGAACTTATTCTGTGCATAATAATAGTCAATGGCATAATAATAATATAAATAATATTAAAATATTTGTTTTTTGATTTGGAGGTAGTCTGACAATAAAGTTTTTGAGAAACATCACAACACTGGTCCCAAATCCCGATATTTTGTTGATTCACCTCCTGTACTCCATCACTTTGACATTACATAGGATTCATTTTTGGTGGCTGTCCCCCATGTCCAGAGTGTGCTTTCACTTTGATTCTGTTTTCTGGCTATTCTGGATTCCTTTGAATCTCAGCTAAACTTCCCTTTCATCAAGAAATTTTTCTCTATTCAGTCTTAATCTTGATTTCTTCCCTTTAACAGTGAGTGCTTAATAAAAGATTATTTATTGACTTATTTAAGGTCTGCCAGGTTGACTGGCTAGGAATATGAAGTACAAATAGTTTAGATGGCTCCTGAGGCTATGAGCTAAAAGAACTGTGTATTATCCATCTTCTTAAGTAAAGCCATTTCATGGTGTTTTCAGTTCAGAAATGGGTCAACAGGTATGAATTTCAGATCCATTGAAGAAAATTCTCATTTCCTTTTCTCCCAGTGTATTTCTCTTTCTTACATCCCTCAGTTTTACCAAGTCCTCTGTCACTGAAGAGTAATTGCTTTAGAGAAAATTAGACCTGGGAAATTTTAATTTTAAAAAGTCAAAGTCACTCACTTAAACCTAGGACATCACAAGTCTTCTTGATTTTTGTTTTGCCACTGGACTTCAATGACTCTTAAGGAAAAACTAAGGATGTCTTAAATCCAATCCACAAGAAAATTAAGACAACACCTTCAAATTATCATTATTCCTTTTTAAGAATGGAGAAGAAGGGTTAGGTCAGAGCCAAGATGGCAGAGAGTAGACAGGTCTTTGAGCTTTTCTTGTCTTCCCTCCATCAGATCGGTATCTTATTGGGTTTTGAAGTGACAGAACCCACAAATATTTGGAGCATAACAAATTTCAAACAGCAGATAATTTGGAAGAACTTCAGGAAAGGTCTGTTGCAATCAGGCAGGCAGGAAGCAGCCCAGTGCAAGGATCTCCATATACCGGGGAAACCTTCTTAGTTGGCCATTCTATCCTGGTTCAGAAGCTAATGGATCAGAAGACTGGTTGTGAGACCTCTCACACAAACACAGAATTCCAATAGTGAGTCCCTGAACTGCAACATAACAAGCTGGACTTGGCTACACCCACCCAGGATCTGAAAGAAGCCAGCAGCACCAATCTCAGGGCAGGTGAAGTCATTGTCACATGTAGAAGAAGCTTGGCACAATCTCCCTTTTGTCCTGGGAAAGAGTAGACTTCAACCTTTAAAAAGGAGCCAAAAAGCAAAAAGAATTCTAATCATAGATACCTATTATGGAGACAAAGAAGAACATACCTCAAACTTTGAGGACACTAAAGGCAAAATGTGTCCAGATGAAGTATCAAATGGTAATATGAGTTGCTGTCCAACTCAAAAGGTTCTGAAAGAATTCAAAAAGGATCTTGAAAGAGTTAGAAGAAAAATGTGGAAATGAATTGAGAGCTTTGGAAAAGGAAACACATAAACTGTCTGAAGAAAAGCATTCCTTAAAAAATAGACTTGGTGAAACAGAAAAAGAAAACTCCTTGAAAAAGAAAATTGGTGAAATGGAAACTGAGATGAACTCCTTAAAAAATAGAATTGCAGAAATGGAAAACAATCCATTGAACTAAACAACTCATTTAAAAGTTCAATTAGCCAAATGCCAAAAGCTAACTGAGGAAATAATTCACTAAAATATAGAATGGAACAAATGAAACAATGACTCAATGTCACATTCTTAGTTTCAAAAAAACCCACAAAAATGAAAAAAAAGAAGAGTGTAAAATACTTCATTAAAAAAAAAACAAACAAAAAAAACCACACAATTAACCTGAAAAAATAGATCCAGCAGAGACAATCGAAGAATTATTATACTACCAAAAAACCATGATGAAAAAAGACTTTAGATAACATCTTTCAAGAAATCACCAAGGAAAACTGATTTAATGTCCTAGAACCAGAGGGTAAAATAGCCATTGAAATAATCCACCAAACACTTCCTCAAAAAGCCCCTAAAATAAAAACTCCAAGGAATATTGTTACTAAATTCTAGAATTATCAGCTCAAGGAGAAAATACAGCGAATAGCCAGAAAGAATCAATTCAAATAGCAAGGAACCACAACTTCCACTTTAAACAATCAACAGGACTTGAATATTATATTCTGGAGGGCAAAGGAGGTAGAACTACAGTCAAAAATCAAATATCCAGCAAAATCAAGCACTATCTTTCAGGAAAAAAAGACAGATATTCAATGAAATAAGAGATTTTCATTTATTATTAGTGAAAAGACCAGACCTGAGAAAAAATTTGATTTTGAATACATCACTCAACAGAAGCATAAAAATGTAAAAAGGGAAGAAAAAAAACTGTCTTTTAAAAAAAAATGTTTACATCCTTAGATAGGAAGATGATATGTTTAACTATTGAGAACTGTGTCATTGTTAGGGGTGTATTTAGGGGGTATAGGTATAATTTGACTGGAATAAGAACAAAGGGAAAATAAATATGGGTAAATTACATCACATAAAGAGGCAAAAAAACTATTGTAATTGAGGAAAACCTTGTGTGAACCTTAATTTTTATCAAATTTGCCTAAAATAAGGAATATCAGACATTTAGTTTCATGGAAGAACTTGTCTTACCTTATAGGAAAGTAGGAGGGGAAAGAGAAAAGTAAAGGGGGAGACAAATATAAGGGAAAGCAGAAGTAGAAGGAAAAAGGGCTAAGAAAGAGAAAGGGACTGTAAAAGGGGAGGACAGAATCAGGAAGCTGATGGTCAAAAGGAAAACATTTGAGAGGAGGAAAAGGGGGAAATGAAGGAGAAAAAATATAAGTTGGGGAAAATAAGATTGGGGAAATACAGTTATTCCTTTTAACTGTGAATATGAGTAGGATTAATTGTACCAAAAAACCAGAAGCAGACAGCAGACTGGATTAAAAGGAAGAATCCTACAATACATTGTTTACGAGAAACATTTAAAGCAGAATGATACAGATAGTCATGGTAAAAGGCTGGAGCAGAATCTGTTATGCTTCAGCTGAAGTAAAAAAAAATGGATCCAATTAAAAGAGAGAAGGAAGGAAAGTATATTTAGCTATATCGTATCATAGATAATGAAGTAATATCAATACTAAACATATATTTACCAACTGGCATATCATGCAAATTCTTAGAAGAGAAGTTAAGAGAGCTGCAAGAAGAAATAGATAGCAAAACTATCAGTAGTGGAACTCAATGTGCTCTGTCAGAATCAGATAAATCAAACCACAAAATAAAGAAGAAAGAAGTTAAGAAAGTAAATAGAATTTGAGAAAAATTAAATAAGACTGATCTTTGGAGAAGTAGTAATGGATACAGAAAGGAATATACTTTTTTCTCAGGGGTAATGGAACCTACACAAAAAATGACCATATAATAGGGCATAAAAACCTTAAAATAAAATGCAAAAAGGCAGAAATAGTAAATATACCTTGTTCAGATCAAATCAATATTTTTAATTGATTGGAAACAAAATAATCTAATCTTAAAGAATGAATGGATGAAACACAGACACAATCGAAAATTTCATCCAAGAGAATGACAATAATGAGACAACATAATAAAATTTATGGAATGTAGTCAAAGCAGTAATTAGGAGAAATTTTATATCTCTGAATGCTTACATAAACCAAAGAAAGACAATATCATGAATTGGAAATGCAACTAAAAAAGCTAGAAAAAAGAACAAATTTAAAACCACCAATTAAATATCAAGTTTGAATTTCTGAAAATAAAATGAGAAATTAATAGGAAAACTTTTAAAATAATAAACAAAACTAAGATTTGATTAAAACAACAACAAAATAAATAAATCTTTTGTTAATTTGATTAGAAAAAAGGAAATAAAATCACTACTATCAAAAATGAAAAGTGTGATCTTTTCACCAACAAAGAGCTGGCTCAATATTAGAAAAACTATTAGCATAGTTGACTATCAATCACTAATCTAACAGAAATCATATGATTCCCTCAAAGGATGCAGAAAAACATTTGACAAAATGCAACACCAATTCTTAATAAAAACATTAGAGATCATAGGAATAAACGGAGTTCTCCTTAAAATGATCAATAGCATCTATTTAAAGCCATCAGTAAGCATAATATGAAATAGAAACATTCCCAATAAAACTAGGGGTGAAACAAGCTATCCTACTATCATCTTTACTATTCAAAATTGTTTTAGAAATATTAGTTTTAGCAATAAGGAAAGAAAACATAAATTAAAGGAATTAGAATCAGAAATGATGAAAACATATCAATCTTCGCAGATGATGTGATGGTATACTTAAAGAATCCTGCAGATTCAAATTTTTAAAAAAAGTACTAGAAACAACTAACAAGTTTAGCAAAGTTGCAGGATACAAAATAAATCCACATAAATCATCAGTATTTTTATACATCACCAACAAAGTCCAGCAGCAAGAAATATAAAGAAAAATTCCATTTAAAATACCTGTAGATAATATAAAATATTTGGGAATCTACCTCCAGAGAAAAAGCAAGGAACTATATGAACATAATTACAAAACACTTGCCAGACAAATAAAGACAAATATAAACAACTGGAAAAATATAAAGTGCTAATCATTAAGTTGAGCTAAACTGACAGTTCTGTTGATATTAATCCACTTATTCAGGGCCATATCAAACTGGCAAGAAATTAATTTACAAAGCTAAAAAAAATTATAAAAACTTTCATCTGGAAAAACAAAAGGTCAAGAATTCCAAGGGAATTAATGAAAAAAATGTAAATACTATAATATAAGGTTGTTATAATCATTTGGTACTAGCTAAGAAATAGAGTAGTTGATCCCTGGAATAGGTTAGGTTCTCAAGACACAATAGTAAATGATTATAATAATCTATTGTTTAATAAACCCAAAGACTCTAGCATCTTGGATAAGAATTCACTATTTGACAAAAATTCCAGAGGAAATTGGAAAATATTATGGCAGAAACTTGGCATTGACCCATACCTAACCTTCTATACACAATAAAGTCAAAATGGGTTCATGATTTAGATTTAATAGGTGATACTATAAGCAAATTAGAAGAACAAAGGCTAGTTTGCCCCTCAGATATGTGAAGACAGAATGAATGTATGGCCAGAGAAGAACTAGAGTACATTATGAAATGCTAAATAGATTATTTTGATTATATTAAATTAAACATTTTTATACAAACAAAACGAATCCAGACAAGATTAGGAAAAAAATTTACATCCAAGCATTCTGATAAAGGCTTCATTTTTACAATATATAAAGAATTGACTTAAACTTATAATAATACAACCCATTCTTTAATTGATAAATGAGCAAAGAATATGAACAATTTTCCAATGAAGAAATTAAAAACATTTCTTGTCATATGAATAAATGTCCTATATCACTATTGATCACAGAAATGAAAATTAAGACAATGCTGAAGTTCCACCTCCCACCTCTCAGATTAGGCAAGAGGCAAAGAAAATGATGAATGGTGGAGGGGATATGGGAAAACTGGAATAGTAATACATTGTTGGTGGAGATGTGAACTCATCCAACCGTTCTTGAGAATAATTTGTAACTATGCTCAAAGAGACAAACTGTGCATACTCTTTGATTCAGCGGTGTTTCTCCTAATCCTATATCCAAAAGAGGCATAAAAAAGGGAAAAGGACTCACATGTGCAAAAACGTTTGTGGCAGCCCTTTGTGTAGTGGCAAGAAACTGGAAACTGAGAGGCTGCCCATCATTTGGGGAATGACTGAATAAGTTATGATATATGCATGTTATGGAATATTATTGTTCTATAAGAAATGTTCAGCAGGTTGATTTCAGAAAGGCCTGGAGAGACTTATATGAACTGATACTAAAAGAACTGAGTAGAACTAAGAGAACATTGTACACAGGAACAGCAAGATTATGTGATGATCAGCTGTTGTAGACAGCTTCTTGAGGACCTTCCAGAATGAGGTGATTTAGGCCAATTCCAATAGACTTGTGATGGAGAATCCCAGCTGCATCTAGAAAGAAAACTATAGTGACTAAATGTAGATCACAACTTTCACTTTTTGTTGTTGTTTGCTTGGGGTTTTTTTTTGTTTTATTTTGTTTTCTTTCTCATTTTTTTACCTTTTGAATCTGATGTTTCTTGTGCAGCACTATAATTGTGGAAATTTGTATAGACGAATTGCAGTTGTTTGACATTACTTTCTGGCTGGGGGAATGGTGGGAGGATGGAAGGGAGAAAAATTGGAACACAAAGTTTTGCTAGAATGAATATTGAAAACTATCTTTGCATATATTTTGAAAATAAAAAGCTATTTTAAAAAACAGAATGAAGAACAGACAATAATAAATAGGGAATGGCTCTTGGTTTTATCAATTTGACTTATTTCTCTCTTAAGCATGTAATTCAGAAATGAAGAATTCATCAACCAAATTTATTGTATACTTTTAAATATTATTTCATTTCTTATGGCGCCTTTTTAACAAACTGAAATTTCCTTTTTTCTTTTAATTAGGTCTATGTTAGTTTTACTTTGTCTGACATCAGGATTGCAACTTGTCTTGTTTCCTTAAAATATAATAGATTCTGTTTCCCTCCTTTATTTTAACTGTTTTTCTTTCTCACATGTGTTTCTCTTATGCAACATATTGTTGTATTTTAGTTTCTAATCTATTCCACTGTCTACTTCTGTTTATACATTATCTTATCCATATTCATATTCACATCCTCATTCATATTCATGATTATGATTACTGTATATCTCTCTATCCTATTTTCTTCTGTTTATCCTTATCTCTATTTTTTATCCTGTCCCTCCTCAAAAGTCTGTTTTCTTTATGAGCTCTGGCTCCTTTAATACTTCCTCCCTTTTATTAGTCCTTATATCTCTTATCCCCTTTCCATTTTATTTTCCTACTGGGTAAGTTACATTTGTTTACATGTTTGTGAGTGTGTACATATGTGTTTGTGTGTGTGTGTGTGTGTGTACTTCTTTCTTTGAACCAATTCTGATGAGAGTGAGTTGCAAGCATTTCCTTCCTCTCCCCTCCATTTTATCCTACAATGTGAAAAATCTTCCTTGCATGCCTTTTTTTTTTGTGAGGGAATTTGCCCCATCCTATTTCTCCTTTTCCTTGTCTCTCAATGCATCCCTCTTTCTTAGGCCCCTACTTTTTGAGATCATTCCAAAATAATTGGTTCATAACCATGGCCTTCAAATATGTAAACTCCTTTTGACTATCCAAAAATTATAAAGATATTAAGAGTGGTATTTCTCCTTCCCATATAGGGGTATATGGAAATTAAATTTATTGAGTTCTTCATGATTACTCGTTCATGTTTATTTTTATGTTAAATTATCTCTTTTTTAATCTATTTTCCAAGTCATTTGCATGAACAGATATTTCACATTTTCTTCTTTTTTTCTTTATTCGCTAGTCAATTGACTAAAATTTTCTTTTACCCTGAATATTCTTTCAATGAATCCTTTCTTGAAATAAATAAAAATATTTTATAGTGTATAGTACATTATACATATCCCAAATGTTTTTTTTTTTGGCTGAAAGTGGATAAGGAAATAAGACTTAGAACAGCACTGCAATCAGAAAAAAATAAAATATTATAAAAAGAAAAGGAAGATCTACTCTAGTAGCTGGGATAATGAATCTATTAGAAATGTATGAATGGATTGCCTGGCTATAGTAAAAGTCCAGGTGAGATTATGTAAAATAAATTTGTAGGGGATACAACCACAGTTTTTATGATTTTCTTCATCTTCTTATAGCAAAGGATTAAAAGATAAGGCACCAGAAGGTGGCAATAATCAAAGGCAAGATTGACAAAAACAAAAGGGGCAAATATTATGAGATGTTATGAGAAATATTGAACTGTTTTATCAAGTAGTGAAGAATGGCAAAGAGGAGAGAATTACCAATAGATGTTATGGCATAGGGAAAAAACAAAACTAAACAAAAAAGGGGAGTTTGAGGGATTTAGGTTATTGTAAAGGTGAAGATCAAGTCTCAAGTCTGCAAAGGAAAGGGAAAGCTAGATTGACAACAGATTGCCATCAATTTGAGGAATTTAAGTTTGTGAAAATGGAATAAGCACATTAATAGCTGAAGATGTATAAATACATCTGAATAAATCTTTCAGAGTTGAGGAGTGAATGCGGATATGGTTAAATTGAAAAAATGGTAGGTAAACATTTGTTACTATTTTATGCAATGAAAATTTTAAAAGTAGAAATGTGAGTGTACTGTACTTGTGAAAAGGTTCACATGCTTTAAAATGAGTTCATGTATTAATTGTGTTGTTTTGTTATAAAGACCTCTTACAAATTGAGGTAATCTGCAAATATTTGCAATATTAGCACAAATAACCTCAATAAAAATAGAAAAAGGAACAAAAAGGGATATTTCCCAGTTTGTTAGAAAATGAGTAGCAGAGGTTTTTTGTTTGTTTGTTTTGTTTCATTTTTAATTGAATGATAGATATTGATTGAACAAACTTTTCATCAGGGAAAATTACTGTCTGGTGGTAGAAGGAGCAATTGGAAGGAGCAATGAGTACCCCAAGGCAGTCCCATCTTGATCGATCCATATGTTAGGAGTAATGGCTGAAATTTCAGCCAGTGTAGCAAAGGGAGTTCAGAGAGACTATGTCATCAGCAGCAAATCAAGTCTTAGTGAGATCCAAAAGGAGGAAAAATTGAGAAAAGAGCATATGTAAGACAAAAGCAAGATTTGTTACCTAGCTAACAGAATTTCTACAAGAAACAATTGATGACAGCTTTACAAGGAGTTATTGTGAGTTTTTTGGAAGGGTGGGAGGAAAGTACAAAGGGTTCGGGAATCAAGAGTGAGGAAATGGGGATTACAGAATGGGGTTTAAATAATGTCAAAAATAAATTTAAAATTACTGAAATGATGAAAAATTATTGGATTGAAGATTTCTATTTACTCAAGAACTAATTCAGATAGATTATCAACTTCATTTAGATTTCAAGGCATTTTAGGGCATTAGATAGTTTACTAGAGGAAAAGCTAATTAAATGTTTGTTTTTTTTTCTCTTATTTCCCTGTAGGCAGGCCAAATTGGAAAACTAATCATGGAAATATCCACTAAAAATGATGCTTCCAGGTATGGAGGCTATGTTTATAATTATAGGGCAAAAGAATTGATCTCAGAAGCAACTCTTTTCCTCTCAGAAACTGATACCGTGGGTATCAAATCACAAAGTATAGATATAGTGACAGTCAACCTGCTATTACCAGCAGCCCAAACAGATGTGTATATATCTATGAACTATATAATGGCTCTGATAATCAAATCTTACTAATAGGTCAATGCCAAGAAAAATAGCCCCATCACAACAGTCACTAAATTATGTTAGAATATTATAAGTGATCCTGAACATAGAGTTTCATATATATTGTAGTCACAATAATAGAGTCCCACATAAAAATGTTTGTTGCTTAAAATTACATTTACTTATTGTTACATATTTTGTTATATAATACACATATTGTATTATGCATACAATATGTATCATATGTAACAATATAATAACATATTGTTATACATTTACATTTATATTTTGCTCTAATCTTCATCTGACTATGATTAGTCTTATGCTCATGCTATATAGCAATATCTGTTTATTGCTCTATATATGGATTAATGCTTATAATAAATTGTATTTTATGCAAACCTATTCATAATGTTACCACAAATTACTTTTGTTTTATTTGTTGTTCTACTTTATTTATGATTAACTTTGGTATAGTATGGATATGTGTGTGCTTTTGAAATGGGCATAGGTTATATCTCTCAGTACCTTGTCAGGTGATACTTTGGATGAGATAGGGCATATCTATTGCATGGACTACATAGTTGAATTGTCTGTTATCTCAGGGAAATTATGATTGCTTGAAAGTGATGATGTTTGTGTTTACAACCTATAGCTACAGGTTTCAAGCTTGCCCAAAATTATTTTTGTAAAGACATACAAAAATTGTGACTTCATTTTAATATTTAATAGGAATTTAATAGGAAGTCTAAAGTCCATTTGCATAAGGCTTATCCTTACTGATGAAAATTAATTGCTGAATTATCCTTACCTTAAAACAAATGAAAATTGAGAGAAGAAAGATTCTGCTCTTCTGTCTTTCAAATTCCAGAAAGATGAAAGGTCTTGCCGGTTTCTCTTCAATGAGAGATATGTAAATGGAGACAATGAATCTGAGAGGCCAATATTTGAAGGACCTAGTGATGCAATGAAATTCCTCTCCTCTGTTTAATTCCCTAGAAAATTGAGGTAATTTTTCTTTGGGGTATGATTTGGGACATTCTAAATTAAATTTAATTATTTCACTCCCAGTATTGTCTAGTATAGTCTCATCTATCATTTTTGTTTGTTTTCTGTTTAGAAAATAGGTTTATTTTCTATTTGCTAAGTATTTAAGTAGCAAGTATTTATTTGGTGAGAAGGTTTAAAGAATCCTAGTCAGTAAGGAATCTTAAGTGAGTCTTGGCCATGTCTTTTGTGTGACTTTTTGCTGAGAACATGAGAACATACTTGCAGTAATCTGATGGAATATCAGGAAAGCACAAAGTTGGAAGATCATCCTTTCTTGCACATTAATCAGTGGCTATCCTTCATAACAGGTCTGTGTTTATCCCAGAAACCTGGCCAGTTTCTTTGAGTAAGCGTAGTTCTCCTAAAGAAATGAACAAATATCCTCCTTGGTGGGCCTCTTGTTATGGAGCATCCTGGGACAGATGTGATAGAATATCTGGGAGATTGCTCTGTCTCAAAAGTTATGTATTGGGGCAGCTAGGTGGCGCAATGGATAGAGCACCAGCCCTGAAGTCAGGAGGACCTGAGTTCAAATCGGTTCTCAGACACTTCCTAGCTGTGTGACCCTGGTCAAGTCACTTAACCCCAATTGCCTCAACAACAACAACAACAAAAAAAAAAAGTCATGTATCAAATGAGAATACTTAGTGTAGTGTCTTCCTTGTTCTCAGCCTATGAAAATCCTTTAGTGTAAAGGGACATCGATGATTTGAACTAGGAAATTTTGTAGATTGCCTAACAATGGCTCCCACTCAAGATTTTGAATAACTGTGAATATGAGTTCTCCCAGTCAAGGGATGCAGATGTTCATACTTCCTCAGAGTGGTGATGATGTATGTTGTATGTTGCTTGTTTGTTACAGTTGCCACTGTTTGGTAATTGTCTACTAATTTTTATGTTTCCTCTTTCCTTAGGTCTTATTTAAATCATGTTCTGATCAGTAATAAACTTGTACCTACCCTCTTTATTTTAAAAGAGGGTATACCTGTTGAAATGCAAATTTAAGAATATATTAATCTTACAGAAGGATGTTCAGCTTTGGATAGAGAGCTTGAGACATTTTTCCCTGATAACAAATAATGATTTAGAAGGTGAATTTTTAATTTTAAAAATTATTTCCTCTAAACTAAAAATATTTAATGTGGTAGATATTTATAATCTTATACTCCTACACCATTATGCTTTCTTTGAAGAAAGAACGTTGGTCAACAATGAGAGAAAATAACCTGTTTCTCTTCTTTGAAATAATAAGAATCCTTGGTGAAAAGTAAGCAGGGAACACTTACTTTAGAGATATACAGTCATGTATACATGAAAGCCAATTCTAGACTGACAAATGTGGACAGAAATAACTTAATTTGGCAATACACACATATGTCTTATATTAACATTTAAGTTTATATTTCCCAACTCTTTTGTTTGCATTTCAAAATCCCTGAACTCTGAAACTGCTAAATTCATTTGATAAAGAATATGTGGAAGGTGGGAATTCCATGTCAGATTAAAGAAGCACTCACCAAACTTTCCCAATTTCCCAACTTTGCTCTCCAATTTTAAAATAATGCTTTAACTCAAAATGTTGAGGGGCAGAGCCTCCCAAAAATTTCAGGTTAAGGTATTCTTTCAGTCTTTGACAATTTAGGAAGTTGGAAGGAAAGATCCATAGCATGTGGGTGAAGATTTTCCCAGAGCCCATGTGTATGTAATACCAATGGTAGAATGGGTGGTGGCCATAAAAACAGCAGAAGTTCCCCAAGATCTCAAGCTAGAGAATGTAAAATGACATGAAAATTAAACAGTGATTGATTATAAGGGTTCATTGTGCTAGCATTCAACAAAGGAGCAGAAGAGATTTTTTTTTAATCTGATTCTAAATAAATGTTTCTACAATTTTTTTTTTTTACCTTCTTACTGATTTTTCCATGTTCTCCTAAACAATAAATACTGTTACATGTAACTATCACCACAGAGTTCACTGAAAAAGATGAAGAATTCCTTGAAGGAAAGATAATGCCAACTTTTAAAAATCTACATTAAGAAAAGAGGGGTTCAAAATAATTTTTAAAAAAATAATTCATTTATCTTTAATACACATTGCTTTATGAATCACGTTGGGAGAGAAAAAGCAGAACAAAAGGGAAAGACCATGAGAGAGAAAAAGAAAACAGAAAAAAGTGAACATAGTATGTGTTGATTTACATTGAATCTCTATAGTTCTTTTTCTGAATGCAGATGGTATTTTCTATCTAAAGTCTATTGCGATTGCCTTGGTGGTTCAGAATAATCTTAAAGTCAATGATAAATATTTTCAGTTAACTTCCTTAAACCTGATTGTAGTGTGAAGATGACCTTAGATTCTTAAAGTCATTCTGGTAAGACACATGAACTGTCTAGTGCCTTCCAAGCTGAAAATCTTTGATCAGAGACCCAATGATGAGTTGTCTAATGATAAAGCTACTATAGAAGTTCATTAGCAAGGTATCCATTACCTGATTACTTTTTTGGTCACTCTCAAAAGAATGAGTTATGAAGAATCTTGGTTTTTAATGATAAATACAAATAGTATATTTTAAAATGTATGTATATACGGTTCTTTATAATATTCTTCATATTTCTGAATCATTTTATATTAAATTATAAAAAAATTCTATCTAAAGTAAAATAATTGTAGTTATTTTATTCAACACATATTTATTGGTTCTGTAGTGAACTTTATATTTATTTTTATTAGAATAGTTCTTTTTATTTTGAGGTATTTAAAAATATAATAATGAAAGATTTAAATATCTAGGTTACTTTCTTTAAAGAAATATTGAATTAATTTCCAAAAATTTGGCTTGATATTTCATTCAAGACAAGTGAAACCCACATTTGTTAATTGAAGCATAAACCTTGCAATGATAATAACATACCTGTCAAATTGAAATAGACTTAGAATCATATAAGAATTACAGAAATTTTAACACCTACGCTACCACCTTCTTCTTCTAGGCAATATCGTAGTTATCAAATTTGTCATATGCTACTAAGAATTTATCATCTAAAATGCTAGATTTTTTTAAAAGATAAATTAGGTTTTAAAATTAAAGGAACCAGAATTTGACATCAAACTATATTTGAAGCAAACTATAAAGTAATGATTCTTTTAAAAATAACTGTATTACAATTATCTTTTCAAATAAATGTTGTATTTTTAGGTACTCACCATACTACATACATTTCCCAATATTTCAATGTTGGCATTTGGGGTGATCTATCATACATAAATATATAGTTAAACAGATATATATATATATGTGTTTATGTATATGTGTGTTTTTATATGTGTGTATTCATATATGTATATGGGTGCATGTATGTTTACACATATATGCTACAGTGAGCTCTCTAGATGTTTGTATATATTCATATATAGTCAAAAAAGATGTCTATATGTTTGCATATATTCACAATTTATACATGTACATACATGGGTACACATGTATGTATCTATTCTGCACATACATTATATTTGCATGTTCACATACACATAAATTGTGATTATTTACATGAATGTATGTTGTGCAATTATGTATAAGCATGCTTATGTGTATAGATACACATCTATTTATATATAACACATATGCATGCACCCATATATCCATAGATCTCTTCACACATACACATGTACGTGTAATACATATTGCATACACATACATGTGTATGTACATATACATTTACATATAACTAGGTGGCAGAGTCATTAGAATGCTAGCCTGGAATCAGGAAGACTTCTTTATGAGTTCAAATTTGGTCTAAGACATTTAACATTTGTGTGGCTGGACAATTTTGCCTTACACTTCATTCATGCTTAGTACATATCTAATAATTAATCTCCATTAATAGTGGAGATTAATAAGAAGAGTCTTATGCAACTGATCATTAACCTTGAGTAACACTTATTATACATGATGACTTTAGTGCTACATTTTGGCCAGGGAAAAAGTTAAATTCCATTTGGATGAAAGGAAGTAAGTATTTATTAAGCACTTACTATACACTAGTCATTGTATTGGGAAATTTAGATATCTCATTTGATTCTCACAATAGCCCTTTGAGGAAATATTATTAGCAATTTTCAATTGAGGAAACTGAGGCAAACAGAGGTATAGTGGTTTATCCAGGCCTGTATAATTATTAAATGCATGAGTCCAGTTTTTAAGTTGAGTCTTCCTAACTCCAGCCCCAGGGGTCTATCCACTTTGCCGTAGAGTTGCTTTTACTCAAGATATATCATAACTATATTGCTTCATATTTATTTAGTACTTTTCAGAGTTTTTAAAAACATAAACCATAATTATCAATTTTACATTTATTTGCTTTTCTTCTGATATTTGTTAACTTGAACATGTACCATCTTTTGGCAAATGTATAATATATACGAGATAATTCTTCAACTCAAATCTTCATGGAAAATTTTATTATTTCATTGATGAAAAAGGCATATCAAAGAATCATAAAACCCCATGAGCTGGAAGGTATTTGGGAGATCTTATATCCCAGTTCATATTTGAACAAGGATCCTCTATAAAGTAGAATTGAAATAATAATATATTATTTCCTGAGGCAACCCATTCTACTCTGGGATAGCTTTAATATTCTGGGAGTTTTGTTGATGTTATTATTTTTTTCTTACAGCAAGTCTAATTTTTCCTTTTTACCACTTCCATCCATTGCTCCTAGATAAGCCCTCTGAGATTATATAGGGAAAAGAAATAAACAACATATAATCCTTCTTCCAAGTAACAGCCCTTCAAGGCAACAGGACGACAACCAGTATTTATAAAGTGCTCATTCTTTCCCAGACATTGAGCTAAGCATAATTTTCTTGAAGTTTGTAGAAAGTCATTAGATTCTCCTTTTAATTCTCTCTTACTTATGCCATTTTTCTACAATGCATTTTTGGTAGATTTTGCTAAATTATACATTGTTCCCATAATTGAGGCAGACATTTAAATCACTCTTCCAACACTGTCTAGATATGCTTTTATTGCTCCATAATATAGTGCTTGATAACTTTAGGCTGATAAGGAATAACATTTAAAATTTTGAGTCACGATACTTACAAAAACTTAGAAATAATTCTTTGTGAAGAAGTAACATGTTCTAATAGACAGAGATATAGGAACAGTTAGAAATAATGGTTCAAGATATAGCATAGCTGTGTGATCCAGGGCAATTGATTTAATCGCTCCATTTCCCAGGTAAATTATTAAAACCATAAATAACAGAACAGTTCCTCATCTGGATTGGTAGAAGGGATTTTCTCACTAGGAATTCCCTACAGTAGTGAAATCAAAGGCCAAGAATAATAGCAATAACAGCAAAAAGTAAAAATACATTAAAATAATTAATTCAGTAAATGAGTTTTCTCTGCCTTCTTAAAAGTCTTACTCTGCCATCTTCCACAACATAACATTTTCATGATCTCTATTGACATTTGCTTGCATTGTGTTGCTTTTCTCTGATTCTTTTTTTTTTCTTATAGATAGGATTTTTCTTGCATAACTTCTCAAGCATTTCAACATTATTAACATGTAGTGGACTTCCTGCCATCTAGGGGAGGGGAGGGGACTGGGAGTAAAATTTGTAATGGAAAGCTTTGTAAAGATCAACCCTGGGGAACTACCCATACATATGTTAT
Organism: Myrmecobius fasciatus; assembly: GCA_023553655.1. NCBI lineage: Eukaryota > Metazoa > Chordata > Mammalia > Dasyuromorphia > Myrmecobiidae > Myrmecobius > Myrmecobius fasciatus. The sequence goes on from JAJPUD010014993.1 coordinate 29,181, forward strand.
ACAAATAAAAAGCTTTAATTAAAAAAAAGTCTTACTCTGTATCAGCCTCCTCCTCTCATTCAGTAAAAGTAGCTTTGCTATTCTGAATCCAACCAAAAATACAAGCATCATATCAATCACGTAGAAATAATCTTGAATAGTTTTTCCATCTGCTTTATACTTTTCACACAAATCTTCAGCATTAACGTAATGATTATGAGATCACAGGTTCAAAATATTTACATGAATCAATTAATTGGTTCATGAAAAATTGGTTCCTAAAATCAGTAATAACTATTTATTTTTAAAATGAGTCCCTGGCCACAAGGGGTGGGGAGAATATATAATGAAAGACTTTGTGCTTTGTTGTTAAGAGGCAATCTACAGAGCATAGGAGATCTGTCTTCAAGCCCTGTTTCTATGGATATTGACTATATGACTCAGGGTTATTCATTTAAGTCTCTAGCAACTCTCATCAGAAAAGGTGACAAACCGTAAGTAAGAATTCCCTCTCCTTCTGTATCTTATACAGATGAAATCACAGAATTCAGTACTTATTTCTTATATATCAGAAAAGAGAGTGTTTGGAAAATGTAGTTACATGATACCAAATCCACCCAGACTTGTCCTCACAATAAATCAATCAATCATTTCTTAAAAACTTACTATGTACCAGGCATTATGCTTAGTATTGGTGATAAAAGGAATGGGGGTAGGGAAGTCTATTTCCATTGGCCAGCTTATAATCTTTTTTTTAATTAAAGCTTTTTATTTTTCAAAACATAAGCACAGATAATTCTGTAACATTAGTCCTTGCAAAATTTTGTATTCCAGTTTTTCCCTCCCTTCTCCCACCCTCCTCCTCTAGATGGCAAGTAGTTCAATATATGTTAAACATGGTAGAAATATATTTTCTTGAATATACTTTAAGGGAGTAGGAAAAATATATTGAATTAGATAAGGGATTATAATAAGTAGAGCACCATAAAATTCTTTTACCATTATTATATTTTATGATTTAATGAAAAGGATTAAAGAATGAGCTTAATTCAGAATACCCATGTAGGTCAATCTCAAATTTGATTGGCTTGCATTCAGCTCATTTTAGCATCCATTGTCAGCATTTCTTTCTGTCACCTGGAGTTACAGTCCTTGAGGCTGCTTTTTTTTTGGGAAATTGTCTTTTCACTTCCATCTCCATCAGCATCTGCTCCATCTCCATCTAATCTGTCATTATCTAATATTAGGATGCTTTTTTTTAATCCCTGGCATTTAGCACTATCAGGAACATCCTGTGGGCTTAATAAATATTTATTGATTTACTCACTGTTTTTAGGTGGGAGTGCTGATGATTTTGTTGATGGATCTCTTAAGTATTTTCATATATCAGGATTCATTCCCTTTAGATCAGGAAAGAATAAACACAAAAGATGATTTTTTTAGGAATTGTTGGCAACTGAATGGTGGATGGGATTGGGGGAAAAGAATAGGACCAACTAGCTTCCTTCATTGACAAAGTAGTTTCAAAAAAAAGCCCTCCTTTCTCAAAAGTCTCCAGAGAAGAAGCTAAGAGATTTTATGCTTTAACTTTGTCAAACATAATTTCTTCTGTCTCAGTATGCCCTGTGTTATCAGCCTTTCAGCTCAAAAGGCATAAGATTCTTTATAACTACAGAATGCCAACATTACACACTATACCCTCACCAAGCATTCTAGAAATGGAACCAGGCAGACATTATCTGTTTGTATATCATCTATCTCACCAAGAAGCGCAATCTGAATATGTTCTGAAGACTGACCCTCATTGATCAGTTACTTTCATTACATAATATTATTATAAGAAATAATAACCTTATATCCATTAACTACAATATTTTTTAACAATGACTTTGGATGAATAAGTTATTTTGATTACTATAAGTATCCAAATTAACTATAAAGGACATATGAAGAAAAACACTAATTGCATCCAGAGAAAGCACTGATACATGTACAGAAAAAATTTTGCATATATATATACATATATACATGCATATGCATGCATACACATATCTATTTATGTCTAATGGTGGTCTTCTCAGGGGGAGGAGAAGAAAAAAATTTACATCATAACATTTGTATATTTAAAGGAAATAGCAAGTTGTACATTGTAGATTTGCAGTTTCATGTGCAATTGTATTTTTATTATACTATATTATGCAAGTGCATGTTTTATTCCATAGGTTAAAAATACAATAAGTTTTTTAAAAAGAAAATTAGTTCTATTTTTGATTTGATTGTGGATAAGTATTAGAGTTGGAGTCAAGGAAATTTCAGTTCATATCATGACTCAGACATTGACTTTCCATGTACCTCTGATAAACCCCTTGACTTGCCTTTTTTATTTTTTTTCCAGCTATATCCCTGACATTTACTGACTAGTTTATTATTTTACTTAACATAGATAAGACATTTCCATTTGCTATTGTGCATAAATTATGCTTCCTGCATAAAATTTCATTGTGCCCATCCTGCCTGTATGTAAAATCTACATAAAGTTGCTGCAAATATTGTTCATCTCTCACTGAATTATTTATATAATAAGTCCATGCTCTAAGTATGTAATATAAAGTTTTTACGTGGCTTTGTCAATTAATTGTATTATGGCAGAAATACCTTAGGCAATGAGGTTACATAATAGATAGCATACACAGACTGTAGTCAGAAAGAAACCTCCTCAAGTTCAATTCAGGCCTCAGATACTTATTAGCTGTGTGACACTGGGCAAGTAACTGAACCCTGTTTGCCTTTGTTTCCTCATCTGGAAAATGACCTGGAGAAGGAAATGGCATCATTGCCAAGAAAACCCCAAATGTAATTCACAGAGTTTACCGTGACTGAAAACAACTCAAAAATAACAATCCAACCTTTCAAAGTATCTTTGGACAAAACTGACTCACTGTATACTTCTTTCCAGTCTTCTGAAAAATTATTTTTTCTGATAGTATCCTATGATCTCAAGAGCTAGAAAGACATCATGATTGTAAAATCTGGATTGGATTAGATGGTCACTGAGGTCTCTTCTAACTGTAACTGTATGATATTATGATCTTATTACTGAAGACAGTAATGACTCATAGCTAATCCTAACTAAAACACCATTTAACTTCTCTAACATTCACATTTCTATTCTCTAACTTGGGGATAACAGTACTTCTCTCTCACACACACACAGTTTTGACAATATCAATTGAAAAACCATATTTAATGTCTTAAACTGCTTCAAAAATTTTAGATATTAGAATGAGCCTGTATGTTTTTCTTTATAACCCTTGGGGGGAAGAATACTTTTATTTTCTGCAGTATGTGAAGGCAGACTATAAAAGATAAATAGTGATGTGGCTCCAGAATAAGGACATCTAAGTATAGTAGCATAACATAGGAAAGGAGACAGTAAAATTTAGGTAGCCAGAAATGCCAGAAAACCTAAGAATATTAAGAAGACCTGGTGCAGTCAGCTGGGATTCAGAGATTATGCAATTTTTTGTAAAAAGTTCAAGAAGGAAAGGCCTTACAGATAATGTCAAAGTTTCCTGATTCCATTGAGAGAAGAAGAGTTAGTGTTCTGAGAAGTTAATAAGGTCAGTAAAACTTAAGGCCTAATCACTCCTTATAGGTACAATATTTAAGTGATTTTCTCAAGGTTATACCAAAAGATTATTAACTCCCCTGGAGGCATTCTAACCCCTTGTTCTTCTACCTTTTTGTGCCAATTTCAAAATATTTTTCTTCCTTTTCACATGCTATCAGTCCAGTACTAAAAAACTGAGGAAAAAAATGTCTGCTGTTTTTATTCTCATTGACCCTAAAATGGTTGGCCCGGTGAGTTAAGCCTCCAAGGTATCTTGCCTTCTTCTCACTTTTATTTTGACATGATTGATTGCAGAAAAAGCATTCAATACAGTAAATCCAGGTCAACTTCAATCCTCCAAAAGAGAAAACAAAACTTAATCATTCTGACAAACAGAACAGAATATGTGGACAAGAAAAAATGGCTTTCACATTTGTTCACATCTAGTGACCATGGCTTACTTTTTGGTGCTATTTTCTTTGTAATCCATTCTCTTAATGCTGTGAATCAATAATTGAAATACCTTTCTCTAAAGTGATTAGTGCTGATTTTCTCTTGCATTTAAATAAATATATATTTTTACCTTACACAATTTTTTCTACTCCAGGTTTAACATTTTAGAGCCCAACATGAACTTTGCTTCAAACAAAGGGTTCAGTTATGTGTATGAAGTGAATCCATCATTCTCACATTTTAAGTATTATATACTGTTTTGCACCAAGATTCTTTCCCCTCTCTGTCACTTCATTTATTGAAAAAAGAGTTGTAATTGTATGAACACACACATACATGGACATACACACATAAATATTCTATAATGTACAATTTATATCTATGCATACATATGTTTGTATATGTATAGGAATATATTTTGACCACATTGAGAAGAAATGAAATGTATATATTAGAGTAATTTACAAAGTTTTTCTCATTCCATCCTCAAAAAAGACATGTAAGGGAAGTTGAACAAGCACTATGATTACTATTTAATGTTTGAGGAAACAGAATAAAAGCCTTTTCAACTTCATACAAATAATAAGTGGCTGATATATCCACCTTAATTCTCAAGATGCATTTCCCAAAGGATGGCTATCTCCAATCAAGATACACTATGTGTTATTTCTTATACTATGGATCATCTCGCAAATGTGTGTGTATGTGTATATATATATATATGTGTGTGTGTGTCTGTGTGTGTGTATACATACATACATATATATATATATAAACAACTATTTTAATCAAAGACACTGAGGGAAGTAGTGGAGAAAGATTTATAATAAAATATTCTTCTGATAAATTAAAGGATTGTTGAACTACAAACATACCCACTAATAATGGAGGATGCAATGAAATATAGAGTTCACAATGTAAGGCTCACAGAAGTGATCTGGATGAGGTCACAGCTTACTCATGGCAGCATATCCTTTTATTTCAGTGTTTATATATATATATATAGTGTGTGTGTACATATATATATATATACGCATATATATATGTTAGACAGAAATAGTTTAAACCTGTATCTATTAAAATCCTTATCTACATGTAGTTATCAGCATGAAGAAATAATTCTAAAGACTTTAGAGTAAAAATAATTTAAAAAACAGGGAATGATGAGAAACTATGTATTGTATATGCATATATACATAATTTACAAAGACCTCATCCTTTTCCTTTGATCAACATTATCTCTATTATTTTTACCATAAATACTGTAGAATTCTTAGTTTTCTTTCATTTTCATAAATATTTCCATCTTCATTTTAAAATTATTTTCTATTTTAGCTTTCAAAATGACAAAATAAAAAGATTTGGAAATAGAACTTTCAACCGTGTAGACGGTGTTGTTTAAGAAGAATTTAGTTTGGTACTTAACAAAAGTAACCTGGATTTTAATAAATTAAATAAACAACTGTCTAAATCAAAGTACACATTCATGAGAGCATATTTATGTGAATACATATGTGTATGAACTGCTCAAACAGAATAGTGATTGCATTTATTCTCCTTAATCTTCTTTATCATGTTGTTTTTCATTGGACTTTACAAAATTAAATGTATAAATTACAAATTTCTCGTTTATATAGGAGGAAAATAAAGCTCTTCGATGCTAAATAATTTGCTCAAAGTCATATATTTAGTGATGGTTCAAAGGTTACAAAAATAATAATAATGCAAAAATTCAGGGAGTTACTGTAGGACACTAATTAATTAGAATAAGGTAAGATACTGTGAATATTAAAATTTTTTAATATCAAATCCTCTCTTTGCTATAATCACTTGAAAAATACATGTGCTATTCATTTCACAAAATTTTGACACATATTCTTCAATTATTCATCATTAAACCATAATTTCACCACATTATATAACATGTAGTTTTGATAAATAATCCATTTTCCATGTCTATCCTTTACTTTTAGCCATATGTTTTATTTTAATTAGGTAAGTTCCTAATTTATTGAAGTATGCTTATTATCTAATAGCTAAATATCTTCACAGTGCAAATTCATATTTTCCATTCCATTCTATGTAAGTTACATAATTAGGGGGTAAACCGGTTTCTCAATAAATCAAAAAAATTATCAAAACCTACCATTTGGTCTTTGCAGGTATGACTTCCAGACCCACAGGGAGTAAAAAGCAAACAAACGAAAACAAAACAAAACAAAACAAAAGAAACAACAAAAAAACACTGAAATACTTTTTTACAGTGTATGGTTTAGTATACATTGATAATATCCAGACCAGACAAAATTTGACTTCTGAAAATATTTTGAGAAAAATGTTGACTAAATAAATAATGATGTAGTTGATGCAGTAGATATTATGCAGTACAATGATGCCCAGACCTTATATGGTCTTTCTGACTTGTGATAGTAGCTTAGGTATAGCCCTGAATGTAAAAGTGAAATTTATCAACAAAACTTATCTTTTCCCCAAGCACCTATAGACTGAAAGGCTGCACTGTTTTTCATTCATAATAAGACTTGTTATGTCCTTTGTTTAATTTTGTTGTTGCTTTTCTTTCAATTTCATGAGGCCAAATTTTACTGCAGAATAATGGATTATCTCTAGCTTCTCTGAAGGTTTTTGACTGTTGACAAGATTAGAGCTACTTTACTGAAGTTACTTTATCAGTGGAGTAAAAATCTACCCTGTGATTTACAGCTGTCAATTTTTATCTTTGTAGACTGGATATTGGAATTGGCATTTAATAGGAATGCTAAAACCAGATACTAGGTTATTAAAAGAGTTCTGGTGACAGATTTGAGGACCTTAATTAGTGTAGGGACCATAAGAGTGGAGAGAAGGGGATGTAGATAAAAGTATTTTGAAGAAATATTATATATATATGTATGTATGTATATATATGTGTGTGTGTGTATGTATATATGTCTATCCAGCAATATTTATATAGTTGTATATACACATTTGTATATGTGTGTAATAAAACTTGTCAAATGATTTTAAATGAGAAATGGTGTCAGTATTAAATCCCTGACAATGAGAAATTATGAGGATTAGAAAAGATTAGATATGTCATTCTTGTCAAGGTGACAAAGGACATCTTCTATGTAAAGAGTAGTAGGTTAATGGTAGTAAAAATTATATTAAACCTAAACTATTTTAAACCATGCAGAAGTTGCAAAAATTCAAAAGTATACATGGATACATGTATTATTATGCGGTTATGTATACATGCACATGTATGTGTATATGTTTGTATATATGCATGTGTGCATACATACATATATGAGTGAATAAATTTCTCAAAAAATCATAACCATTGTCACAATTTTTATACAAAAAAAAAAACTTTTGGTAATGATTATTACATAATTACTTAATATAATCAAAATTATCTATCTGGTGTTCAGTTAAGAGTTCCTGTTCTCACTTCCTTCTGGGGGTGGAGCCATGGTGGCAGAGATCAGACAGGATTCTCTGTAACCTCCTCTAACCTCCCCTCAAACCAACAAAATATGAAGCCTCTAGACTGATTCTGAAGCAAAAAAATCCACAATATCCGGAGAACAACACGATTCTAGAAGAAGATACTCTGGAAGAACCTCAAAACAGGTCTGTTTTAATGGGGCAGGGGGTGGCCTACTGAACCCAGACTGCAGCACAGGGAGACGGGGGCAGGGAGCTGGAGCAGGGAGCTGGAACAGGAGTCAGAACAGGAGTGGGAGCGTTGTGCTTTTCACACACCTTGGAGTCTTCTGCAAGCCTCTTGGAACAATTTGTCCTGATTGTGGGCAGGTGGTTTGGAGGGTCTGCCTTTTGAGGGGGATAGATTGTGAAACACTGAACCCCTGATGAGCATCCTAACTAGATGCCATTACACAGCACCTTAAAGCAATCAATCAAACAACAGGTCTGATAAGCACCAGAAATAATTCAATCAGTGGAGCTGCCCAGCCCCTGACATAATTCAATCAGCAGAACTGCCCAGTTCCTGAAATAACTCAATCAGCAGAACTGCCCCAGGGCAAATTAAAGCAGCTGTCCCACCTTTGCCCTAAACAGACCTCACACCTTTAAAAAAATGAATAAAAAACCAAAAAGAGCTCTCACCATAGACAACTTTTATGGAGAGAGGGAAGAACAGACCTCAAATCCTGAGGTCCCTAAAGGTAAAGCAACTCCAGAAAAAGCCCCAAAGAGAGACATAAATTGGTCTCCATGTCACAAGGCTTTCTTTGAAGATTGCATAAAAAAATCTTAAAAGAGAGTTAGAAGAAACATGGGGAAACGAAATGAGATCACTGCAAAATAAAATAGAAAAAATGGAAAAAGAATGCAGTGAACAAAAAAATGTAATTGGTCAATTGCAAAAGGAACTAAAAACAGTAACTGAAGAAAATAAGACATTAAAAATTAGAATCGAACAATTGGAAATTAATGACTCATCAAGACTTCAAGAATCAGTTGAACAAAAACAAAAAAAATGAAAAGATAGAGAAAAACATGAAATATCTCCTAGGAAAAACAACTGACCTGGAAAATAGATCTAGGAGAGACAATCTAAGGATTATAGGGCTTCCTGAAAGCCATGATGAAAAAAAGAACCTGGACACTATATTCCAGGAAATCATAAAAGAAAACTGCCCTGATATTTTACACCCAGAAGGCAAAATACTCCTTGAAACAATCCACCGATCACCTCCTGAAAGAAACCCAAAAATTAAGTCCCCCAGAAATATCGTGGCTAAATTCCAGAACTATCATACCAAGGAAAAGATATTACAAGAAGCCAGAAAGAAACAATTTAAATATCGGGGAGCTCCAATTAGGATCACACAGGACCTAGCAGCTTCTACTTTGAAGGATCGAAGGGCCTGGAATCAGATATTCCGAAGGGCAAAGGAACTTGGATTACAGCCAAGAATAAGTTACCCAGCTAGAATGAGCATTATCTTCCAGGGAAGAAGATGGTCTTTCAATGATATAGGAGAATTTCACCTATTTCTACTGAAAAGACCAGAACTGAACAAAAAATTTGATCTACAAACACAGAACACAAGAGAAACATAAAAAGGTAACAAGAAAAAATAACTCTTGAGAACTATATTTATGTTATAGATACTTATAGAATGAGGGTTGATTTTATGAATTGATTATTACATTATGATTATGATATGATTACTGTGATTTTATGATTATTATTATATGTTTATTGTGATTTTATGAATCTTATGGTGTGATAAACTGAAAAAGAAATTAGAGGTAGAAAAGGGATAACACTGGAAGAAGAGGAAAAGGAGATAAAATAAGGGAAATTACATCTCATGTAGAGGCAAAGAAAACCTATAATGATTGAGGGGAGAAAAGGGAGGGGAATGAGAATTGGGTTAATCTCCTTCTCATCAGATTTGGCTCAGAGGGAATAATAGACGTACTTATAAGGAAACTGGAGGGAAAGGGGGGAAAAAGGGGGTGGGTGGGGCTCTAAAGGGGAAGGATTGCTTGAGGGAAGTGGTTTTCAAAAGCAAAATAGTAGGGAGGAGGGAAAGGGGATAAGAAAGAGAAAAGCATAAGTTAGGGTAAATAAGATGACAGGAAATACAGAATTAGTTATTTTAACTGTGAATGTGAATGGAATGAACTCTCCCTTAAAGCAGAAGCAGATAGCAGAGTGGATTAAAAACCAGAATCCAACAATATGTTGTATACAAGAAACACATCTAAAACATAGAGATACATACAGGGTGAAGGTAAAAGGCTGGAGCAGAATCTATTATGCTTCAGGTGAAC
>JAJPUD010014994.1:0-12209 GCA_023553655.1 Myrmecobius fasciatus
GGAAAATAAACTGAAATCAGTTTATTTTCCCATTTATCCTCCAGCTCTCTTTTGAGGTTCTTTATGCAATCTTCCAGAAAGGCCTTTTGAAAAAGTGACCAGTGATGGTCTTTAATACCTTCTTCTGGTATTTTGTCTAAAGGAACCTCAGGATCTGGGGTCAATGCTTCTTTGCCTTGATAAAAGCTGTCTATGGTGAGAGCTCTCTTTTGCTTCTTCATTTTTTTTAGACAGTGTAGATATCTCTTTAAGGTAGGGGAAAAAAAACGGCGGCTAAAAGGCGGCTGAAGAGCTTTGCCCTGGGGCACTTTGGCGAATTAACTTAAGGTGCTGGGCTGGTGGGGGCTAGGACTAAGTCCGAATTACTCCTTAAACAATGCAAGTCTGCCAGAACACCTGTCCCCAATCAGGGTAGAGTGTCCCGAGTGCCTCAGATAAACTCCAGGTGTTTGGAATTTGGAGTTTGGAATTTCTGCCATGATGAGCTGAGCTGAGTCCCACCCTCACTTTCGGCCTACACAGGACTCATCTATTTATCTCTCTGTCTGAGTCATAGAAACCTGATATGAAGTTTTCCAGAAAGCAGTGTCCAAATATTTCTGAGTTCGTTGACTTGAAAATTCATATACTTTTAATAAAAGTTTCTCAATGAAGTTTTGATGTACTCATACAGTTGAGCTTAGGCAATTAAATTTTTTCTTCCTCATTGAAATCAGTTTTACTTCTGTCATCAGAATATGAGTCTTGAGGGTTTCTTTTACTCATTGTGTTAACTTCCTTTTCAAAATATTGAAACATTCTTTTCCTTTTCTATTATGTTTCTAAATCCTTTATAATATCCCTCCCCAAAATCAGGCTACAATTCACAGCTCAGATTTCTCCTCATTTTCTATTACTTCCAATGGCATAGCTATTAAATAAAAATCATGCTGGTTATCTGTCCTAAAATGGCATACAAAACAGCTGAATTTAATAAGAAAATTTAATATTTAGGGTTTTTCTTTTTCCTCACAAATCCCTTTCTCATTTCAATAATACATTTAAGACATAATAGAGGATACTATGATGAAGTACTTAATGTGGATAACCACTTTTACTGAGATTACAGTGGCATTCTTGGGACTTTAATGATTCTTAGTCTGTCTGTTCAGACTTACAAAGTAACATTAGATCAACAAATACAGCTGTTTTCAAGTTCTTTGGGGAGCCAGCATTTAAATAAAACTAAATATTAAGTCTGCACTTAATTCTATTTTATAAATATTGTCATTCATTTAAAATGTTTTATCTTTCTGAGTTTCATTTCTAAATGAAATTTTCTGCCCATTTTCTATACTAATCTCATGATTATAGATTTTCTCAATCCATTCTTCTTAAAAACTAACTACAGTTCTGTATTGTTATTCTTGACTACTTCATAGAATTCTTGTTTTTGAAACTCTTGTTGAATAAAGGACAGAGACCCTTCTTGCAAAAAAGCTACTATTGCATTGTGGGGACACCAAAGGCTTATCTCTCTTGCATAGAAGATTTAGAAGCTTCCCTATTTAGAAGTCCATAAGGGTAGTCCCTCACTTCCTCTTAAAGGCCAAAAGCTCACAAAGATTTGAAACAATAGTTTAATTTACAGCTTTACAAAAACATTTCAGAACTATAACTGCTGCATGTCTGGAATAGAGCCCTTTCCTATGTGTAATCATACTAAATTACAAAACTGTCCTGAATAGAGCACCAACTAGAGGAAGTAATATTTATATTTGTCCTTCACAGATCCCTCTTCCTGATACTCAGTTTTGTTACCAGTCAAGTCAACAAGAAATTATTAAGCCCTTTTTAACTGCTTTTATATTGCATACTAATGGTGATAATATATGATCTTGTTTCACTCTTAATCTTATTGGAAATGGTTCTAGTTTATTCCCATTCCATATGAAGCTTGCTGATAGTTTTAAATAAATGCAACTTATCATTTTAAGGAAAACTGAATTTATTCCTATATTCTCTAGTGTTTTTTTTTAAAAATGGGCGTTTTTACCTTTGTCAGATAATTTTTCTGCACCTATTGAGATGATCATATGATTTCTGTTTGGTTATTAACATATTTAATTATGCTAATAGGTTGCCTAATATTGAACCAGTTCTGTATTCCTGGTATAAAACCTACTGTGTCATGATGTATTATCCTGATGATAACTAGCTTCATAATCTCTTCAATAATATTTTATTTAATGTGTTTATATTTGCTAATATTTTATTTAAGATTTTTGCATCAATATTCATTAAGGAAATTGATCTTTAATTTTCTTTCCCTGATTTGGACCTACTTGGTGTGGGTATCAGCACCATATCTGTAACATGAAAGGAATTTGCTAGGACTCTTGTTTTCCCTAATTTTCCAAATAGTTTACATAATATTGAAATTATTTTTTTCTGTAAATGTTTGGAAGAATTCATTTGTAAATCCTTCTGATCTTGGAGAATTTTTCTTAGATAGCTGATTAAGATAATTTTCTTTTTTCTTTTTCTAAAATGGGACTATTTAAGTAATTTATTTTCTTCTGTGTGGATCAGGGCAATCATTTTTGATATTAACAATTTGATTTTTGTCTTTCCTTTTTAAAAATATTTAAATTTTATCTATTTTGCTGTTTTTTCATAAAAACAAATTTTAGTTTTGTTTATTAGTTTTCCTACTTACAATTTTATTAATCTCCACTTTAGTTTTCAGAATTTCTTTTTTGGTATTTAATTGGGAGTTTTTAATTAATTCTTTTCCTAATTTTTTTAGTCTCATGCCCAATTCATTAATCTTCTCTTTCTCTATTTTATTCAAGTAAGCATCTAATGATATAAAATTTCACCTAAGAACTGCTTTGATAGTATTCCATAAATTTTGATATGCTGTCTCATTATTGTCATTCTTTTGGAGAAATTGTCAATTGTGTCTAGGATTTGTTGTTTCACCCACATGCTCTTTAGGATTTGATTATATAGTTTCCAATTAATTTTTGGTCTATTTTCCCTGGACCTTTATTATATGTAAATTTTACTGTATCATGATCTGAAAAAAGATACATTAATTACTTCTGCCTTTCTGTATGTGATTTTGAAGCTTTTATGCCCTAATAAATGATGAATTTTTGTGTAGGTTTCATGTACTGCCAAGGAAAAAGTATATTCCTTTCTATCTCCATTCAATTTTCTTCAAAGATCTATCATCCCTAATTTTTATAAAATTCTATTTATCTCCTTAACTTCATTATTATTTATTTTGTGATTCAATTTATCTAGTTCTGATAGAACAAGGTTGTGATTCCTACTACTATAGTTTTGATGTCTATTTCTTCTTGCAGCTCTCTTAACTTCTGTAGGAGTTTGGTTACTACATCATTTGGTGCCTATATGTTTAGTATTGATATTATTTCATTATCTGTGGTATCCTTTAGCAACATGTAGTTTCCTTCTTTATCTCTTTTAATTAGATCTACCTTTGCTTTTGCGTGATTTGAGATCAGGATGTCTACCCCTGGTTTTTTGTTTTGTTTTGTTCTGTTTTGCTGTTGTTGTTGTTGTTGTTGTTGTTGTTGTTGTTGTTGTTGTTTTACTTCAGCTAAAGCTTAATAGTTTCTGCTCCAGTCTTCCTTTACCATTAATCTGTATGCATCATTCAGCTTTAAATGAATTTCTTGTAAGCATCATATTGTAGGGATTCTGGCATTTATTCCAGTATGCTATCTGTTTCCATTTTATGGAAGATATCATCCCATTCACATTCACAGTTAATTTCTAATTCTATATTTCCTGCCATCTTATTTTCCCTAAGTTATACTTTTCTTTTCCTTTCCCTCTTCCCTCCTCACTGCTATTTTTCTTCTGACTTCCACCTCTCTCAATCTGCCCTTTTCTTTTATATCCCCTCCTTTTTCTTATTTCTTTTTCCTTTTATTTGTTATCTTTTTTATTAGTCTGCTTCTATCCTCTCCCCATTCCCTTCCTACTCCCCTGTAGAGTGAGAAATGTTTCTCTATCAAACTGAATATGTTTGATATTCACTTTTTGAGTCAAATTCAATGAAATTAATTTTCACAAAATGCTCATCACCCTCTCTTCTTTTCCTCAACTGTAATAAGTCTTTTTTTGCCTCTTCATGTGATATAATTTACTCCATTTTACCTCCCCTTTCCTCTTTTCCCAGAAAAATCCTTTTTCCCCTCATTTTTAATGTCACAATAAAGCAAATTTTACAAATTGTTTAGTCACATAGCAGCTAAGTCTTTAAGGCTAGATTTGAACTCTTAAAGATAAAGCTTCCCAATTTGCAACTCAGTGCTTTATGTACTGTGCCAATTAGCTTCCTCAAACAAAACAAAGAACAATTATTGGAAAATCCCTTCCTCTGAAACATTCAGGTCTCAAAAGATTGCCATGAAGAAAAAAATTCAATTGGCCAATTACAAAATGAGCTAAAAAGGTAATCAAAGAAAATAATACACTAAAAATTAGAATTGAACAAATGGAAGTGAATGAATCAATAAGACTTCAAGAATCAGTCAAACAAAAGCAAAAAAAAAATAGAATAAAATAGGAAATATCTCCCAGGAAAAACAACTGACCTAGAAAATATATCTAGGAGCGATAATCTAAGGATTATTGGACTTCCTGAAAGCCATGATGAAAAAAAGAACCTAGACACTATCTTCTAGGAAATCATGAAAGAAAACTGTCCTGATGTTTTAGAATCAGAAAGTAAAGTAGGCATTGAAAGAATTCACCAATCAACTCCTGAAAGAGACCCCAAAATTAAATCCTCAAGGAATATCATAGCTAAATTTCAGGACCATCGCACCAAGGAGAAGATATTGCAAGCAGCTAGAAAGAAACAATTGAAGTACAAAACAGACATAATTAGAATCACCCAGATTCTATAAGCTTCCATCTTAAAGGATTGAAGGGGATGGAATGAGATATTACAAAAGGCAAAGGAACTTGGATTACAGCCAAGAATAAGCTACCCATCTAGATTGAGCATTATCTTTTAGAGAAGAAGATAGACATTTAATGATATAGGTGAATTTCACTTATTTCTAATGAAAAGACCAGATCTAAACAAAAAATTTGTCCTTCAAACACAGAACTCAAAAGAAGCATAAAAAGGTAAAAAGGAAAGAATTCTTGAGAACTTTATTTCTACTATGGAGATACTTAAATATTGGGATATAATTGGATATTACTTCGATAATATGAAAAAGAAAACTAGAGGGGAAAGGCTATCATACTGGGGAAAAGAGGGAAAAGGTGGCAAAATAAGATTTAAAAAAAGGAGGTAAAATAAGGTAAAATCTCATGAAGAGGCAAAGAAAACCTAATATAATTTAGGGAAAGGAGTGAGAGAGATGAGCATTGTGTAAATGTTACTCTCATCAGATTGGACTCTAAAAGAGTATATCAGACACATTTGGTTTCACAGAGAAACTTGCCCTTTCTTATAGGGAAGTGGGAGGGAAAGGAGGAAAAGAAAGGGATAGACTAATAGAAGGGAAAATAGAAGAATCAGGGGAAAGGAGTAAAAAAAAGGGGGGGAGGGACTCTAAAGGGGGGAGGATTGGTTGGGGGAGGGGGTCATCAAAAGCAAAATACTGAGGAGGGGGGAAGGGAGAAAGGGAAAAGGAAAGGGAAAAACATAACTTGGGTAAATAACATGGCAGAAAATAAAGAATTAGTTATTCTAACTGTGAATGTGAATGGGATTAACTCTTCCATAAACCAGAAGCAGATAACAGACTGGATTAAAGACCAGAATCCAACAATATGTTGTTTACAAGAAACACATCTAAAACATAGAGATAAATTCAGAGTGAAGGTAAATGGGTGGAGCACAATCTATTATGCTTCAGGTGAACAAAAAAAAAGTGGGGGAGCAATCCTGATCTCAGATGAATAAAAGCAAATATAGATCTAATTAAAAGAGATAAGGAAGGATGCTATATTTTACTAAAGAGTATCATAGATAATGAAGTAATATCAATACTAAACATATATGCACCAAATTGTATAGCATCTAAATTCCTAGAGGAGAAGTTAAGAGAGATGCAAAAAGAAATAGACAGCAAAATTATACTAGTGGGGATTTCAACCTTGCTCTCTCAGAATTAAATGAAGCAAACCACAAAATAAATGTTAGAAAAGATAGGTATGATAGATCGTTGGAGAAAAATGAATGGAAAGAGCAAGGTGTTTGCTTTTTTTTCAGTGGTTCATGAAACTTATAAAAAAAATGACCATGTGTTAGGGCATAAAAACCTCAAAATCAAATGAAGAAAGGTAGAAATAGTAAATGCATTTTTTTTCAGACCATGATGCAATAAAAATCACATGCACTATAAGGCCAGGAAAAAATAGACCAAAAGTTAATTGGAAACTAAATAATCTAATCCAAAAGAATGAATGGGTGAAAGAGCAAATCATAGACACAGTCAATAACTTCATCCAGGAGAATGACAATAATGAGACAGCATACCAATATTTGTGGGATACAGCCAAAACGGTTATAAGGTATAATTTTGTATCTCTAGATGCTTACTTGCATAAAATAGAAAAAGAGAAGATCAATGAATTGGGCTTACAATGAAAAAAGCTAGAAAAAAGAACAAATTAAGAACTCTCAATTAAATACTAAATTGGAAATTCTGAAAATAAAAGGGGAGATTAACAAAATTGAAAATAAGAAAACTATGGAATTAATAAATAAAACTAAAAATTGGTTTTATAAAAAAAAAACAAAATAGATAAGCCTTTAGTTAATTTAATTAGAAAAAGGAAAGAAGAAAATGAACTTGTTAGACTCAAAAATGAAAAGGGAGAACTTTCCAACAATGAATAGGAAATTAGAGCAATTTTTGCCCAACTTTGTGCAAAGAAATTTGATAATCAAAATGAAATAAAGGAACATGTACAAACATATAGATTGCCCAGGTTAATAGAGGAGGAAATAAATTATTTAAATAGCCCCATTTTAGAAAGAGATAGAATAAGTTATTAATCAACTTCCTAAGAAAAAATCTCCAGGGCCACATGGATTTACATGTGAATTCTACCAAACATTCAAAGAACAATTAATTCCAATATTATATAAACTATTTGAAAAATAGGGAAAGGGCAGCTAGGTGGCACAGTGGATAGAGCACCAGCCCTGAAGTCAGGAGGACCTGAGTTCAAATCTGGTCTCAGACACTTAACACTCCCTAGCTGTGTGACCCTGGGCAAGTCACTTAACCCTAATTGCCTCAGCAAAAAAAGAAAAAAAAAGAAAAATAGGGAAAGAAAGTGTTCTACCAAATTCCTTTTATGATACAGATATGGTGCTGATAGCTAAATAAGGTAAGGTGAAAACAGAGAAAGAAAACTATAGACCAAGGGCCCCAGATATACAAGAATGTTTGTGGCAGCCCTTTTTGTAGTGGCTAGAAACTGGAAACTGAATACATGCCCTTCAATTGGAGAATGGCTGAATAAATTATGGTATATGAATATTATGGAATATTATTGTTCTGTAAGAAATGACCAGCAGGACGATTTCAGAGAGGCCTGGAGAGACTTACATGAACTGATGCTGAGTGAAATGAGCAGAACCAGGAGATCATTATATACGACAACAACAATACTACTACAACAACATGGCTCTCTTCAACAATGAAATGTTTCAAACCACTTCCAATTGTTCACTGAAGGAAGCCATATACACCCAGAGAGAGGAATGTGAAATGTGGACCACAGCATAACATTCTCATACTCTCGATTGATGTTTGCTTACATTGTGTTTCCTTTATCTGATGTCTTTCATGTAGATACGATTTTTCTTGCACAACAATGATGTGTGGAAATATGAATACATATATTCGATCTGTCAAGTATTTTAACATAATCAACATGTAGTGGATATCCTGCCATCTAGGGGAGGGCTGGGGAGTTGGGAGGGAAAATTTGTAACAGAAAGCTATGTAAGGGTTAATGTTGAAGAATTACCCACATATATGTTTTGCAAATAAAATTTTAAAAAAAATTTAAAAAAAAGAAAACTATAGACCAATTTTCCTAGTGAATATTAATGCAGAAAAAGCATTTGATAAAATCCAACACCCATTCCTATTAAAAACACTAAAGAGTCTAGGAATAAATGGACTTTTCCTTAAAATGATCAGCAGCATCTATTTAAAACTATCAGCAAGCATCATATGAAATGGGGACAAACTAGAACCATTCCCAATAAGATCAGGAGTGAAACAAAGCTGCCCACTGCCACCATTACTATTCAATATTGCATTAGAAATGTTAGCTTTGCAATGAAATGTTTCAAACCAGTTCCAATTGTTCAGTAAAGAAAGTCATATACACCCAGAGAGAAGGATATGAAATGTGGACCACAACATAATTCTACCAAACTATCAATGTTTGCTTGCATTGGGTTTCCTTTCTCAGATTTTTTTTCTGGTAGATACAATTTTTCTTGCACAGCAAGGTAAGCATGGAAATATGTATACATCTATTCGACTTGTCAGATATTTTAATATAATTATCATGTAGTGGATTTCCTCCCATCCAGGGGAAAGGAGGGGATTTGGGAGAAAAAATTTTAACAGAAAGCTTTGTAAGGGTCAGTGTTGAAGAACTACCCATACATATGTTTTGCAAATAAAAAGCTTTAATTAAAAAAAAAAAGAAATGTTATCTTTGGCAGTAAAAGAAGAAAAAAGAGATTAAAAGAATTAGAGTAGGTAATAAGGCCAAATTATCACTCTTTGCAGATTATATGATGGTATACTTAAAGAACCCTAGAGACTCAACTAAAACCTACTAGAAACAATTCACAACTTTAGCAAAGTGGCAGGATACAAAATAAATCCAAATAAATCATCAGCATTTTTATATATTACCAAGAAAGTCCAGCAGCAAGAGATACAAAAAGAAATTCCATTCAAAATAACTATCGATAGTATAAATTTTTTGGGAATCTATCTGCCAAGAGAAAATCATGAACTATAGGAAGAAAACCACAAAACACTTCCACATAAATAAAATCAGACCTAATCAGTTGGAAAAATATAAAGTACTCATGGGTAGGCTGAGTGAATGTAATAAAAATGAGAATAGTACTTAAATTAATTAACTTATTTAGGTCCATACTAATCAAACCTCCAAGAAATTATTTTACAGCTCTAGAAAAAATAATAGCACAGTTTATTTGGAAGAACAAAAGGTCAAGAATTTCAAGGAAATTAGTGAAAAAAAGTGCTGCTGAAGGTGGCCTAGCTGTGCCATTATAAAGCAGCCATCATCAAACCATTTGGTATTGGCTAAGAAATAGAGTAGACAATGAATAGAATAGGATCACAGGACAAACTAGGCAATACCTATAGCAATCTAGTGTTTGACATACCCAAAGACACCAGCTTTTGGGATAAGTACTCACTATTTAACAAAAACTGCTGGGAAAATTGGAAATTAGTATGGCAAAAACTAGGCACTGACCCACACCTAATACGACATACCAAAATAAGATCTAAATGGGTTCATGATTTAGACATAAAGAGTGATATTATAAGTAATTAGAGGAACATAGGATAGTTTACCTCTCAGACCTGTGGAGATGGAATAAATTGATGTCCAAAGAAGAATTGGAACTCTTAACTGAACCCCAGATAGATGATTTTGATTATATTAAATTAAAAAGGTTTTGTACAAGCACAACTAATGCAGATAAGATTAGGAGGGAAGCAATAAATTGGGAAATAATTTTTACATTTAAGGGGTCTGATAAAGGCCTCATTTCTAAAATACATAGAGAATTGCCTCAAATTTATAAGAATCCAAGCCACTCTTCAATCGGTAAATGGTCAAAGGATATGAACAGACAATTTTCAGATGAAGAAATTAAAAAGTATTTCTAGTCATATGAAAAGGAGCTGCACATCACTATTGAACAGAGAAATGCAAATTAAGACAACTCTGAGATATCACTACACACCTGTCAGATTGGCTAAAATGCCATGAAAAGATAATGAAGAATGTTGGAGGGGATCTGGGAAAACTGGGACACTGATACATTGTTGGTGGGTATGTACGGATCCAACCATTCTGGAGAACAATTTTGAACTATGCTCAAAAAAGTTATCAAACTATGCATATCCTTTGACCTAGCAGTGTTTATACTGGGCCTATATGCCAAAGAGATTTTAAAGGAAGGAAAGTGACCCACATGTGCAAAAATGTTTGTGTCAGCCCTTTTTGTAGTGGCTAGAAACTGGAAATTGAATGGATGCCTATCAATTGGAGAATGGCTGAATAAATTATGATATATGAATGTAATAGAATATTATTGTTCCGTAAGAAGTGACCAGCAGGATGATTTCAGAGAGGCCTGGAGAAATTTGTATGAACTGATGCTAAGTGAAATGAGCCAAACCAGGACTTCATTATACATGGCAACAACAAGACTATATGATGATCAATTCTGATGGATGTGGTTCTCTTCAACAATGAGATGTTTCACCCTTGTTCCAAATGTTCAGTGATGAAAAAAGCCATAAACACCCAGGGAGAGGTCTGTGGGATCTGAGTGTGAACCACAGTATAGCATTTTCACACTTCCTGTTGATGTTTGCTTGCATTTTGTTTTTCTTCTCAGATTTTTTTTTCCTTGTGATCTGATTTTTCTTGTATAGAAAGATAACTGTATAACTATGTATACATATGCTTAATTTATCATATATTTTAGCATAATTAGCATGTATTAGAATACCTGCCATCTAGGGAAGGGGGTGGGGGAAGGAGAGAAAAATTCGGAACAGAAGGCTTTGCAAGGGTCAGTGTTGAAAAATTATCCATGCATATGTTTTGCAAATAAAAAGCTTTAATTAAAAAATAAATATTCAGGTGTCTATTTCCAATCTTATATTCATTCATGGTGAATCAATATTGTTTGATTGTACAGTACCAGGATGATTATATCCCACTGATATTTCAATTTCCATGATGGGATTTGTTTTTGAGGAATAATACTCATTTTCCCCCTGAATTTCCCCTACCCCACAATTTCCCCCATGCAATTGCATGTGGTTGCTCAAATTAAATGGGACTGATATGTGAAAATTTTTCATGAGAAAGAATGGATGGAAGAAACCAACTATCTCTGTTATCTGATATATACTGAGAAGAGCAAATTTTGTTCTTTCTGCCATGTTATAAAATCTTTCAGTCAATTCTTTGACAGGTCTATAGATAATTAGCTACTCAGAAGGAAAAGTCTCTCCCCCCCACTTAGTATAATGATGATCGAGGACTACTGAGATTCTCCTCTTTTACAGATAAGTCTTTAACTCATGAAAAATGTCTCCTTTTAGGACCTATCATTATCATTTGAGATTTCTAGACCTGATAAATTAGATAGACACTTTGGACAGTCCTGGCACTCTGAGTATTTTAACAATTCCCTTTTTCTATATGAATCAGTAGCCCTGGTGTTTGTCAGGATAATGGGTCAAAGTTTTAAAGGTTATAATGAAACATTTTAAATGAAACAATTTAGAGATAAAGAATCTGAGATCTAGAGTGGTTAAAATATTTATAAAATGTTTTACAAATTATCAGTGGCAAAGTTCTGGGTCAAAAAAGAAGGCTAGATGTGGAGCCAAGATGGCGAACTACAGACAGCATTCTCTGTAAGCTCTCGAGACCTTCCCTCAAACACAGACAAACTGAACCTCTGAACTGGTTCTGGAGTGAGGGCATCACCAAACACTTGGACTACAACGCACTTCTATCAAATATCTACTTTGAAAGAACTTCTAAGGTCAGTTTTAGACGGGCAGGGGATCAAGCAGCTCCCAGCGCTCAGACGCCAGGGCACAGCCGGGGTGCAAGTCCAAGGCTGGGACGGAGAAGAGGATTTCAGGCTGCCAGGAAGTCCCTGGGAGACCCTTGGGCCACTTTGCTCTGCTTGCGGGCAGGTGCTTTGGCAGGTCTACCTTTGATAAAGGGTGGATTGAGAGTAGCTGAATGGGTGGTCCTAGTGCGGATCTAGCCACATCAGCCCCAGACAGAAAGTCAAGTCGGCAAACTGCCCCAGGGCAAATTGAAATCCCTCCTGCTGCTGCTGCCACTGCTGCCGCTGCTGCTGGGGCTGCAGAATTCCCTCCTGTTAACTGATACCTCAG
>JAJPUD010014994.1:21089-39032 GCA_023553655.1 Myrmecobius fasciatus
ACGAATAAATTATGGTACATGAATGTTATGGAATATTATTGCTCTGTAAGAAACGACCAGCAGGACGATTTCAGAGAGGCCTGGAGAGACTTGCATGAACTGATGCTGAGTGAAATGAGCAGAATCAGGAGATCATCATACACAGCAACAACAGTATTACATGATGATCAATTCTGATGGACATGGCTCTCTGCAACAAAGAACTGTCTCAAACCAGTTCCAATTGTTCACTGAAGAAAACCATATACACCCAGAGACAGGGAAATGAAATATGGACCACAACGTAACATTTTCATGATCTCTATTGACATTTGCTTGCGTTGTGTTGCCTTTCTCTGATTCTTTTTTTTTTTTAGATAGGATTTTTCTTGCATAACTTCTCAAGCATTTCAACATTATTAACATGTAGTGGACTTCCTGCCATCTAGGGGAGGGGAGGGGACTGGGGGTAAAATTTGTAATGGAAAGCTTTGTAAAGATCAATGTTGGGCAACTACCCATACATATGTTATACAAATAAAAAGCTTTAATAAAAAAAAAAGAAGGCTAATGCTCCTATTCAGGGTCAAAGATATACCCTCAGTAGCTTGGGTGATTTATAAATTCTATTGGATTGAGCCCCAACTCAATTGGTTTCTCCTGCCTCAGTAGGATTATTACTTGAGAATCATTTTGATCAGGTGTAAATATCTTTTAGAAATATATATTTACTGATACAATACATTAGTAATAAAAATTTTATCATTTTATGTTTAAATAAACTTTTTATTCTACTACCTCTATATTCTTTGCTGTACAGTTAAAAATAATAACTTGTTAATTAATATCTCTTGGCCTTTCAACGTATTTGTGAATTTCTGCTATAAAGAGTAATTAATAAAAAACACCACTCCACAAGTCAATGACGTTCAATCAAAAGAGCAAACAGAATCTAAGAGAAAGTGGGAGCCAGCTTGAAGAGCACATATAATAAAGGTGTAACAGAGCTCCTATGAGCTGTGCTTTATGAATATCTTTTTTCTTTCATATATGGTGTGCTCAAGGAACTCCTCTTGAGCACAGGAAAGCTCCATATAGCCTATCACTGATTCCCTTATCTTCTCCCTATTTTTAAGGATAGATACTTCTATATAGAAGAAATCATGTTGTAACCCAGATGAAAATGTGGCAAATCCAAAATCTACTATATCCTTTGAAACTCACAAAGTCCTTTTCCAGTCAATGTTGGAAATAAAAATGTCAAAGCTATAACTAAGAACTCTCTTCCCTTCACCCTCCAAATATTTACTTCTTAAATAGTATATCTGGAATACTTTGCTCACTACCAATCAAAATTCTCTTTTTCTAGCTAAAGATATATTTTTTATATATGAACTAGAATGTGTAATGAAAACCCTTAGATAATTGCAACAGAAGTCTTTTCTAGTATCATTTCATTTTATCAAATGGTTTTAGAGGATTGTTCACTCTTATTCTAAAGACTATAATTCGTTTGCTTACTTGGTTGCTAGAGATCTGTTCTCACTCATTTGGATGGAAAAACTAAAATGAGGGAAAGATTCTGGTCTTCTAGTTCTAAACTAGTACTCTTTCCACTGTATCATCATGTGACCATTTCCTCAGTCTTTCACACTTTATAATATTTCTTCATGAAGGAACAAAATTTTATCAAAACCCATTCCCCCCAAAAACAAACAAACAACAACAACAACAACAAAAAAAAACATATCATCCCTAGTGGAAGAGAAAAGGGAGGGAAGGTAGGAGAATGAGCATTTATTAAGCATCTATTTTTTTTTTTTTTACAAACAATGGGTTACTTTACAAATGTATCTCCATTTTACGGTTTCTTTCATCTCTTCTCATGTGTGACTGTTAAAGGATTATTGAAATAAATTCCTGATGACTGTGTCATTCAATTTAGTTCACTGAATGGGGACAAAAACCGTAACCAATAGTAATGGAAATGTTTATTTTCCTTTGTTCTATCTTTAAGGAAGTTGTCAGAGAACTAGTAAACATATATTTAAAAAAATAATATACATGTAAGAATGGCATATTGGATAAAGAGTTGGCCATAGAACCAGGAAATCCTAGGTTCAGGTACTATCTCTAATACATCCTTGCTGTGTGATACTGAGTAAGTCATTTAACCTTTATAATAAAGGTGATTTTATAAGACTACAAATTGCAGAAAAGATCATTTTTTTCTTTCTTTTTAAAAAAGATTATCTATTGGTCATGTTGTGAAAGAAATCACAGATCACTAAGAAGCCTCCAAGAAAAATAAAGGAAATAAACAAAATTAAATGTTCCAATATGCATTCAGATTCAATCAGTTCTTTCTCTGGAGATGGATAGTATTTTTTCACCACAAATCCTTCAGGACTCTCTTGGATCATGTATTGCTGAGAATAGCTAACTCATTCACAATGGATCATCATACAATATTACAATTACTGCAATTAATGTTTTCCTGGCTTGGCTCATTTCACTTTGCATCAATTTATGTAAGTCTAGTTTGCTAGTTTGTTTGATTTTGGTTTGGGTTTTGTTTTGTGTTTTACTCAAAGAATCTTGCTTCTTATCATTTCTTATAGCACAGTAGTATTCCATTACAACGACATACATCAACTTGTTCAGCCATTCCCCAATTGATGAATATTCCCCCATTCTGCATTTTTTAAAAAGAGTTTCCTCACCTGGGCATATCAATGAAATCACAGTGACTGTTTCTGTTATAATTTTAATATTTTGAATTGCATTTTGGGTCAGACATGGAGGAAGATCACTTGGATTTTACACTGCTATCTTTTCACTGCCAAGAGGTTTGGAAGAAAGCTTTGGGTTAACCCTCTGTGGAAGATTTACAGAACAGAAATAAGAGAGATAAGCAAGAAAATAATTGTGGGAAGGTTGTAATTTGTACTGTATGAGCAAATACCCATATTGATGAGAGATTATGGATCCCTGACAAAAAGAGAGTGAAATCTTATTTTTGTATTTTTCTGTTAGTGTCAAATCCTGGCTAAATTATAAACTTCTAGAAGTCAGGGATACTTTCCAAGTTTGCATTTTTGCCAGACCTAGTTACTACTCTACACAAATTAATAAGCAAGACATATTCTGGTAAAGGATAGTTAATTAGCTACGAAAGGAATCAGGAGAAAGCAGTGTCTAGAAAGTCCAAAGAGGGATGAGAATCCAGGAAAAAAAAATCACCTACATGTGTACACCAAAAGGGACTTTGATTAAATACTTTGAATGATGGAGAATGCATTTTCTGTTGGTATAGTCCATCATATATTTGAATAGCTCTAGTTGATATATTCACTGGTCTTTTCTCAAAGCACATTCTTCTTGATCTATTATTTGCATTTGATAATAGGGATTTTTTTCCTGGATTCAGAAAAAAAAAATTCTTTTTCATGTTCATATAATAGATGACCTTGAAAGCCAATTTAGAGACTTTGGGATTCTATATATTCAGGACTAATATATATATATATATATATATATACATATATGTATGTATATATGTATATATATATAATAAAATATTAAAAATATATATATATATACATGCATATATATATATATTTCTTTTTAGTATTTTAAATTTTTATCTCATTAAATATTTCCCTATTACATGCAAAAATATTAAGAATAATTTTTCTTTGAGCTCCACATTTTTTCCCTTTCACCTTCTCCCCCCTCATCCCTCCTTGAGAAGGTAAGGTATTTAATACTGATTATGCTGATGAAGTCACAGAAAACATATTTCCATATTAGCCAAGTTGCAAAAGGAAATATAAATAAAATAAAATCAGAAGAAATTTGAAAAAATCTTCAATCTGCATTCAGACTTCATCAGTTCTCTCTCTGGAGGTGAATAGCATTTTTCATTTTGGGGTCTTTGGAATTTTGTTGGATCATTGTCTTGATCAGAGTAGCCAAGTTTTTTACAGTTGATCATCCTTAAAATATTGCTGTTACTATATACAATGTTCTCCTGATTCTGCTTACTTCACTTTGCATGAGTTCATATAGGGCTCATATATCTAATGAAGTACATTTCAGAACAATCCCAAAGGATCAGTCTAAACATTTCCACAGCAGCCAAAGTCTTCTTTGGTTTTAATATTTCCCATATTGAAAATACTGAATTGGCCTTGTGCCTTGGGTACAAAGAAAAACAGGTAATTTTGCTATTGAATGTTAACAGACTAGCTCCACTCAAATCTGTACTTCCTGCCTCCTTTTAAACCTGGTCTCCATAACCCCAAGCCTCATGTGATTGACTTGGGGTGGGGAAATATGGTGTGAATTGGGAATTCTTTACTTTGAACTATTCAAGTCTGTTTTGAATCCCATATCCATTCATGATAAGTCAGTATTGTTTTACCACAGGATAGTTTGTCTCCCACTCACATCTACCCTCCCCCTACTCCAGCTAGGCTTTGGAGATTAAAGAAGTATATTCTTTCTTTCCTCGAATCTCCCTTCATGCCCTCACATCCCCCCTGAGGCAGCTGCATGTGGTTAGTCAAATTAAATGGAGCTGATTTATGAAAGATTTCCAAAGGGGGATGGGAATGGATGGAGCCAGCTGATCCTGGCATAGAACCTGGTCTGGGGAAAGGGAAAATTTGTTGTCCTTGCCTTGTTATTAAAATATTTCAATTTTGACAGGTTTGTGGAACAGTTAGAAGAGAAGTTGCTCAGAGGCAACAAGATTAACTAAAAAATTTCTGTATTTTGTGTCATGAGGTTCAAATGTGTTTGGGCTGTGAAATGGACAGATCCAAACCTTCCACTCTTTAGGTCAAAGAGCCTAGGAATTCCTTAATGGTATTTGCTCAGTAAGGGTCCCAGAAATGTTTACCTCACAAGGAGCCTAGGAATTTCCTGATAGTATTTACTCAACCAGGGTCCAAGGATTGTTTACCTCACACAATGAGAGAAATGGGTTTAATCCACAGTATGTTTGCCCAAACTTAATAAGAGAAGTAGGTAGTTTGCTCTGATCCAGGTGTATTGACCCAGATGATGTATCAGTATTTTACAATGTATACCTCAAATCCTGTTACTTCTTTATTATATTAGTAAGAAATGAATGTTTAACTGCAAATTTATGGGGGGAGAAGTGGTCAGTGCTCTTAAAAAACCTGTGGCTACCAGGCTGAGCACTGAATCTTTCTAGCTCGTCTGGGGGTTCAGTCGCCGGGCCCGGCAAATAAACGCTCTCTAAAATTTCAATTACTCGTGACTGTCCAGTGATTTTTCACCGTGGATATCTCAGGCTGCTCTGTTTTAAAGTATAGGAATTTATTCAATGATAACACTCTATTTTCTATTCCCAGGATTACTTTTCATTTCTCATAATTATTGGTTGAGATTTTTGGTTGTCCCAGACTTCTGAGTCTTTCCTTCTCAAACAGGATGAGCAGAAGACTCAGTGTCTGTCATGGCTCATGAGTCATAAGATATAAAAGTTGACAACTGTAGAAGAATAGTTATTAGAAGTTATTTATTCCATGATTTTTGGGTGTGTGATATAATACTTTGTCAGAATTTTGTAACTGTTATGTTTGGGGTATTCTACATCAGAATATTTGGGCAGCTAGATATAGTAGATAGAGTACAGGGCCTAGAATTGAGAAGAATAATCTTTCTGAATTCAAATCTAACCTCAGACACTTGCTAGCTATGTAACCCTAGGCAATCACTTAACATTGTTTACCTTCATTTTCTATGTGTAAAATAGGTTGGAAAAGGAAATGGAAAATCACGTCAGTATTTTTACCAAGAAATCCCAAATGGGGTCACCAAGAGTCAGGTATGAATGAAAAAATGACTAAACCAACACATCAGAATAATGTCAATCATTTCTCACTGACCTCAGAGGTCAGATCCCCTTATTAACATGGAAATAGCTTCAAATTTGAGAATAAATTTTTAAAAGCAAGAAATATGAAAAGAGAGAATTGGTAGAGTAACATATTGAACTCTGCTTTGGAATTGCCATCCCAGAGCTATGCTGTCTTGGTTCATGAGCCTGTCCACACAAGATCCATTTGCCCAATTTATTGAGTTATCTCCAGACCCCCTACATCATTCATAACTTAATGAACTAGTATTTGTAGTCATCTCATTTATATTTGCCTTATCACTAGTCAAGTACCCATTCAGCAAAGAAAACATTGTCATAATGGCCACATTCTTTCTTGAGGTAGGTGTTTTCTTTTAACACTTTAGCCCTAAGAACATTTCTTGGCATATAATAGGTTCTTAATGAATTCTTTCATTAATTTATTCTATCTGCTTTCTAGAACCAAAGATAATAAGTCAAGTATGGCATGGACATTATGAAAAACTTTGATACAATTCTTCCTCTCCATTTTGTTTGAATTAACTCTGATTTAAAAAAAAAAAGGAACGAACCTTGGAGTTAGACAAGTGAACCTTCATCTCTAAGATTTCTACCATATTCATTGAAGGATATGCATATTGAAATTATGATATCATAGACATTCCATTGTTTCTGTAAAAAGAACATTTTATTTCAGATAAGGTTATAAACAGCACTTATGGAGGAGGAAATAGGTATTGTTAATACCAGTTTGCTGCTTTTTAAAACTAGACCAATTTTAAATATGAAAAATTGTATAGGATTTTTATTTTTTATTGCAAACCAATTAAAATACTAATAAAAATTATCAAGTAAAACTATTGTCTGATTCATCTGATGCTATTTTTTTCTTCACAGAATTCTAATGTTATGCAATATTTCAGTTAAAAATGTTGTTTAGTTGCTTTCAAACAATAGCATATCAAAGCATCCAGGTCTCATTGATAATGAAGCAAAGCCTTTCCGGGCATTGTAAGACAGGAAATACTGGTTCGCTTAACCATCCTCATGTGTCCTGTTGCTTGTAATTCCCCTCCCTTGTTGCTGAAATGTGTTATATTTTAGCAGCTAGACTAACAGGAAGAGAAAGTTTTTGCATCTCTTCATGCTGAGAAAAAAAAATGTAATTTTCACTTGGTGGCAGCCTTGAACTCCTAATCAACTAATTAAGCATAAAGCCAACATTCTGGGACTGATGGTCAGTCTCCTATGCAGGTCCGGGGTAAAGTAGCATTCTTTCCATCATAGCCCAATGTCTTTCACAGAGAGCCATAGTCTAAAAAGAAAAAGCTACAAACACCATTAAAATTACAGAGGATGTCAGCAGCCTACACTAGACAAGGGTAAAAGAATGTGTTTCATTTTGGTGAGGGCTGGCCTGGGAATCAATCATTTTTAAACAGGAGGACAAAAATAGAGAAGAATTTTATTTCATGATGATTACTACACTTTGGACTAATATTCAATGGAAAATTTTACTGACCACCATAAACACAACTATATAATTTGAACAAGAAATCTATTCTCTGCTTGTATTTTTCTACCAAATGGAATAAAGTTGCAGATTCAATATATCATCTAATTTAAATAAATCAGATCAGCAACCTCCCTTGAAGAAATATCCCTTCAAGCTCCCAAACTACTGAGACTCAGCTTTTAAAGGGAGGAATTGGGGAAAGACATCCAAACATTCAGTGAGAAAGCTTGAAACCCATGCATGGCTTCATTTGGTTTCCTTCCAATTACTGTTGATGAAAAAACTAACTCACTATATCCTAATAATCATTCTTCTTGAAAAATGAATGCTTAAATAAAGTATGAAGAGGATACTATGCACAATTTATAGATTCTATTAATAAACTAGTAGAAGATTGATGCAATATATTTCTGTGTTCTGGTCAGACTCATCTACTTTTGCCTAAATTTACTTCTCATACCTTTATGCTCTTTCACGAGCAAGAGTCTCAGTTATCTTTCAAATACTTCATGATTCTTGTCCACATTTTTCCAGACCATGGTACAGACAAATGGAGCACACAACTTATCTATCCCTTGCACTTTCTTCATGATAAATATTTAAATTTTTTGGTATTTTTTATCATTCATGTTTCTGATGACATTTCTAGCATCCCTTCTCTACATCATTACTCATTTGTAGTATTACAATATTATTATACATATCATGCAGTCCACATAGCCCTTTGGTTGATCTTCAGTTTCAATTTTTCTGATACCTGATAACTAATAGTCATAAAACAATACCATAGTGGGCAGCTAGGTGGTGCAGTGGATAGAGTACCAGCCCTGAAGAAGGGAAGCCTTGAATTCAAATCTGTCTCAGACACTTAACATGTCTTAGCTGTGTGTCCTTGGGCAAGTCACTTAACTCCAATTGCCTCAGCAAAAAATAAAAAACAAAAAGCAAACAAACAAACAAACAAAAAAAATAATACCATAAGTCAACTGGTATTATGGAGAGGGGCTTTGGTATCATGGAGAAACTTGGTAAAAATGATTAAAGTCTTTCTACCTACTTAAGGGTAAAATTTTTCAGGTTTTTTGTCCTAAGAAATTCTCTTTTCTCTCCATTCCAAAATCAATAGCTTTCTCCTATAAATACTAGAGACAATCATCTCCACTAAATATTTCCACTTCCACATTCACTCAAATAACTACAATATGGTTTTCATTCCTATCACTCTATTAGAACCATTCTCACCACAGTTTCTGAATGAGTCCTAATTGTCACAGCCAGTGGCCTGTTTTGAGACATTAGCCTCCACGAACGTTCAATAATATTTTTTCAACCTCTGCTTAATACTCTGTAGAGGCAATATGATGCAATGCAAAGAACACTAGATTTTGGATTGAAGGAAGTAGATTTAATTCCCAGAAACTCTGCTATCTAAGTTGCCTTAGGAAAATCATTTGAAAAGTAAGGTCTTACTTTCTTTATCTGAAATATGGAGACATTTGGTTACATGAACTCTAAGATTCCTATTAGTTCCATTACTACTATAAACAGCTCTTATATTGGTGATCCAGACTTGTCTGAGACAAACTTTCCTATTTATTTTAGTATTACATCTGTGGCTTCATGATGCATTATTCCTCCTCTTTAGCATCATCACAATGGTCAAGACTGTCCAAGGTTTCACCTGGGACTCTGCTAACCCCTAACTTTGCCATGATTTCAACCTATCACAGATATTTAAATAAGGTCCTATTTTAGCTTAATAGGGGATTCCATTAATGATTAATAAGAGTTCCCAGTTCATGGAAAAGAGGAACCTTGGGAGCATCTCAGTAAAGTCTAAAAGGTCTGCAACAATCTTTCAGGGATAGACCCTCTACTAGATGCTTGTTAGAGGGAGCTCTCTTGGGAAATCAAAGCTTGATTTTTAACTGATAGGCATAAAGCATCTTGATAATCATATAGTTGAATGATCCAATTTAGGCAAATTTGTTTTATTTGGTTTATTGGAACTTACTGACTAGTTTTGATTAATTATTTTGATTTCCAAGACTAATCTAGTCATGATTATTTTTCATTGGTATTTTACTTTTTTTCAATTCTAGGATTAATATATCTTGAACAATGCAGACTTGAGTATGTGTGTGTGTGTGTATGTAAACGGGATTATTTTTTCCCACAGTCTACTGTACAATATGGACTCTCAATAGATACTATCACTTTGATGAAATTCTACTTCACATCTGCCCTACAGAACCCTTGGCTTCCTTTAATTCTGATGTTGTGCTTTCTTCCACAAGAGATCTTTCTCATTTTCCATCCCCCTCCCAATTACAAGTGCTTTCTCCTCTATGTTTACATCTATATACTCTATATGCATATTTTGCATGCCTTATAAATATTTGTTGAATGATTGATGTTGTTCATCTATTCTTTTGCTTACATCTTTTTTTGAGAATTTGTTCATATTTTCATGTTCCATTTTTTAGGTTTCCTTCTCATCAACCTCCTGGGTTATCCACATAATTTAGATAGTTATATAAATATCTAGATGATTGTGTGATTTGTCCAATGTGATGCATAGTAAATGGCAGAGACAGAATTTGAATCCAGTTTTTTTTTTCACTGATTCCACATTTCCACATATAGAATTCTTTTAATTTTATTTGGTTAAATAACTTGTCCAGGACAAAAAAGTTAGTAAATAGTCAAAGTAAAGACTCAAACTCAAGTCTTTTTAACCCTAGGTCTCACATTATCCCATTCTACTGTATTGAATATTTTAAGGCAGAGAGTCAGTGAAAATTCAATAAGGTTGAGTTAGAAGATCTGAGTTTTAGTTCAGACTGACACTTTCAATTAGGGTGAATGTGGATATCTGTCTTACCTCATTTGAGGCTGCATTCATTATCTAGAAAATGGGGATAAAATTACTTATTGTCTCCAAATCACAAGATTGTTGAGAGAAAAGTCCTTTGGAGACTTCAATGTGCTATAGGAATGTTAGCTGATATAATAGAATGCAACAGAATGGAGTCTGGAATTGAAGAATAGACCCCTTGGGCTTTGAATATAAGGAAGGTCTGAAGTAATGAAGTCTAGAAACAAACAGTAACAGAGAAGAAAGATTAGAATTTTTTTTTAAAAAATGAAAGCCACAGTCCTCTTGAATATAGGGGAAAAAAAGGAGCAGATAAGCAAATATACAAAACCAGCAAACTATAATTGAAGATTTCATCCTGGGAGGTTTGTCTAAATAAGAATGAAAGCAATTATGGTCTCACATGTTTTTCCAAAAGCACATAAGGAAAAGCCATTAGAATATACACAGTAGGTTACTGTGCTTCCTCTCATCCCTAAAGACCTTAGAAGAGAATGAACTAAGTGAAGGAGTAAGATAGGTATGATAGTCTGTGAACTAATGTTGATATATTTTCATATCAACAAAATACCTTTGGCATTGTCTTCACTTTAAAGAGGAAATGGCATCAAGTAGGGTAAGACAGAACTGATTAGGCTGACATGATGCCAAAAATCACACCAGTGATAAAAGAGTAGTATCTGCTTTATTTCTTAGAATATAAAGTGGATTTTCTCCTAAAACCTGCCTCCTAAAAATATGATTTAGCCAGAATAAAAGCAATGAAAAAAGGGGGAATGGTTTAAAAAATGGAAAGGTCAATTTAGAGATGTCAGTATGGCAGCCAGGGTGGAGTCAGAGAGTTGAGCATTCAGGGAAGTAGGAGAAATACTTTGCAGAGTTTGGAGAAGTTAAATGAAGCAAGTAGATCCCATCAGATGCTTGTGTTTTTATGTCTTCTCTCCCTGTATACTGGTTGCTTCTGAGAATTAGAATGATTAAATACAATCAACCTCAGAGTTAGGAAGACATGTTCGTGAGTTCAAGACTCTCTCTAATGCATAGTGTTTGCCTGACCCTGACAATTCTCAACTTTTTAATGTCACAATTCTCTCAGAAACTCACTGAGTTTCTCTTATACAAAGAATCACAAGTCTAGTTATAGTCTCTATTCTTGCTAAATAAATCAAGCATTACCACAACCAGCCCCACCCCCTCCACCAACCCCAAGTTGAACCACAGAGACTAGTGGTCAGAAAATTATAGGAAACAGTTGAAAAGCATTGACAATATAGAAGGCAGGTGGATCAAATATTGTTCCTCCTTTGGATCTTAGGCACTGGAGGGAAAAGCAAATTTTCTCTGCTATTCTTTTGGAAAAAATGGAGAGATGTGGGTTTCTGGATAATCAAATTAGATATTAAAGGTCTGAATTTCAAATGAGAGGATATGACTTCAAATTTTGGCTCTGCAATTTACTATTTCTGGTAGTCAATTACCTCTCTGAACCTGTCTCCTCCTGGATACAATACAAAAGTTATGAAGGGCATCTCTGTTTACAGACTCACTGAATATTAATAGAACAAGCTCCCATATGCAGAAAACTCACCCATAGCATCAAAAGAAACTGCCACAATGCAATTTTAACAGAAAAAAATAAGTAGGGGGCAGAGCCAAGATGGCAGAATGAAGAGGTTACTCTCTGTCTCTTACTCTGACCTCTCAAATCAACAGCAAATTAAGTCTTTGAACTGATTTTTAAGTCAAAGAAGCCAGAAATATTTGGACTACGAAATATTTCTTGCAGAAGGTACCTTTGAAGAGCTTCATAACAGGTCTGTTTCAATCAGGAAGTGGGTTGAGCAGTTTGCCAGGCTTCTGGGAGACAGGGCAGGAAACTGGGCAGCACTCAGCTTGGCAGAAACTATAAACACCTGTGGAGTGTATCTGAGGCACTCAGGACACTCTGCCCTGATTGTGGGCAAGTGGTTTGGCAGATCTGCCTTTTGTAAAAGGCAGATTGTAACCCTCTGCAAACACAAGGTCCTAGCTCCAATGGCTCAGCACCAGAAGTTAATTATCTGAATTATCCCAGGGCAAACTACCACAGTTGCCGATTCTCAGCTTTAAATAGACCCCAAGCTTTAAAAAAAATGAGTAAGAAACATCTGGGGAAATGAATTGAGATCAGTGCAAGAGGCCCTCCAAAAGAGATATGATAAAGACACCAATTTACTGAAAAACAAAATTGGTGAAATGGAAAAAAAGACAACAATGCGCTGAAAAACAAAATTGGTGAAGTGGAAAAAGTATGCAATGAACAAATTGGCGAGCTACAAAAGGAGCTAAAAATAACTGAAGAAAATCATACATTAAAAACTAAAATTGAACAAATGCAAGTGAATGACTCAATAAGACTTCAAGAATCAATTAAAAACAACAACAAAAAAGAAAAAAAAAAGAAGAAAATATGAAATGTCTCTTAGGAAAAACATCTGACTTGGAAAATAGAGGTAGAAGAGACAATCTAAGGATTATTGGACTTCCTGAAAGCCATGATGAAAAAAAGAATCTAAACACTATCTTCCAGGAAATCCTGAAAGAAAACTGCCCTGAGGTTGTAGAATCAGAAGGCAAAATCACCATTGAAAGAATTCACCCATCACATCCTGAAAGAGAACCCCAAATTAATCCCCAAGGAATATCATGGCTAAATTTCAAGACTATTGAACCCAGGAAAAGATATTTTTAGCAGCTAGAAAGAAATGA
Source organism: Myrmecobius fasciatus (assembly GCA_023553655.1). NCBI lineage: Eukaryota > Metazoa > Chordata > Mammalia > Dasyuromorphia > Myrmecobiidae > Myrmecobius > Myrmecobius fasciatus. Next base: position 34,104 of record JAJPUD010014994.1, read on the forward strand.
TTCAAATACCAAAGAAGTGTAATTAAAATCACACAAGATCTGTCAGCCTCCACATTGAAAGAATGAAGGGCTTGGAACCAGATATTCTGAAAGGCAAAGGAACTTGGATAAATCAAACAACAAATTAAATATGAAAGAAGTTAGGGAGGTAAACAAAATGATAGAAATGTTAGATATGGTAGATCCTTTGAGGAAATTGAATGGCGATAGAAAGGAGGTTACATTTTTCTCAGTGGTTCATGGAACTTATACAAAAATTGATCATGTGTTAGGACATAAAAACTTCCAAATCAAATGCAGAAAGGCAGAAATAGTAAATGCATCTTTTTCAGATCACTATGCAATAAAAATCACATGCAATATAAGGCCAGAAGAAAATAGACCAAAAGTTAATTGGAAATTAAATAATCTAATCCTAAAGAATGAATGGGTGAGGGAGCCATGGTGGTGGAGATCAGACAGGAGTCTCTGTAACCTCCTCTAACCTCCCCTCAAACCAACAATATACGAAGCCTCTAGAATGATTTTGAAGCAAAAAAATCCACAATATCTGGATAACAACACGATTCTAGAAGAAGATACTATGGAAGAACCTCAAAACAGGTCTGTTTTAATTGGCTAGGGGGGTGGTCTGCTGAACCCACACTGCAGGGCAGGGAGACCGGGGCAGGGAGCTGGAGTAGGGAGCTGGAACAGGAGTCGGAACAGGAGTGGGAGCATTGTGCTTTTCACACACCTGGGAGTCTTCTGGGGGCCTCTTGGAACAATCTGTCCTGATTGTGGGCAGGTGGTTTGGAGGGTCTGCCTTTTGAGGGGGATAGATTGTGAACCACTGAACTCCTGATGAGCATTGGACCTAGCTGCCATTACACAGCACCTTAAAGCAATCAATCAAACAACAGGACTGATCAGCACCAGAAATAATTCAATCAGCAGAGCTGCCCAGTACCTGAAATAATTCAATCAACAGAACCGCCCCAGGGTGAACTAAAGCAGAACTGCCCAGCACCTGACATAATTCAATCAGCAGAACTACCCAGTTCCTGAAATAATTCAATTAGCAGAACTGCCCCAGGGCAAATTAAAGCAGCTGTCCCACCTTTGCCCTAAACAGACCTCACACCTTTAAAAAAAAATGAATAAAAAACCAAAAAGAGATCTCACCATAGACAACTTTTATGGAGAGAGGGAAGAACAGACCTCAAATCCTGAGGCCCCTAAAGGTAAAGCAACTCCAGAAAAAGCCCCAAAGAGAGATATAAATTGGTCTCCATGTCACAAGGCTTTCTTTGAAGATTGCATAAAAAATCTTAAAAGAGAGTTAGAAGAAACATGGGGAAACGAAATGCGATCACTGCAAAATAAAATAGAAAAAATGGAAAAATAATGCAATGAACAAAAAATGTAATTGGTCAATTGCAAAAGGAAGTAAAAACAGTAACTGAAGAAAATAAGACATTAAAAATTAAAATCGAACAATTAGAAATGAATGACTCATCAAGACTTCAAGAATCAGTCAAAGAAAAACAAAAAAAAAATGAAAAGATAGAGAAAAACATGAAATATCTCCTAGGAAAAACAACTGGCCTGGAAAATAGATCTAGGAGAGACAATCTAAGGATTGTAGGGCTTGCTGAAAGCCATGATGAAAAAAAGAACCTAGACACTATCTTCCAGGAAATCATAAAAGAAAATTGCCTTGATATTTTAGACCCAGAAGGCAAAATACTCCTTGAAACAATCCACCGATCACCTCGTGAAAGAAACCCAAAAATTAAGTCCCCCAGAAATATTGTAGCTAAATTCCAGAATTATCATACCAAGGAAAAGATATTACGAGAAGCCAGAAAGAAATAATTTAAATATCGGGGAGCTACAATTAGGATCATACAGGACCTAGCAGCTTCTACTTTGAAGGATCGAAGGGCCTGGAATCAGATATTCTGAAGGGCAAAGGAACTTGGATTACAGCCAAGAATAAGTTACCCAGCTAGAATGAGCATTATCTTCCAGGGAAGAAGATGGTCATTCAATGATATAGGAGAATTTCACCTATTTCTACTGAAAAGACCAGAACTGAACAAAAAATTTGATCTACAAACACAGAACACAAGAGAAACATAAAAAGGTAACAAGAAAAAAAAAAACTCTTGAGAACTATATTTATGTTATAGATACTTATAGAATGAGAGGTGATTTTATGAATCTATTATTACATTATGATTATGATACGATTACTGTGATTTTATGATTATTATGATTACTGTGATTTTATGATTATTATGATATGTTTATTGTGATTTTATGATTATTATGATATGATAATACTGAGAAAGAAATTAGAGGTAGAAAAGAGATAACACTGGAAGAAGAGGAAAAGGAGGTAAAATAAGGGAAATTACATCACATGTAGAGGCAAAGAAAACCTACAATGATTGAGGGGAAAAAAGGGAGGGGAATGAGAATTGGGTTAATCTCCACCTCATCAGATTTGGCTCAGAGGGAATAATAGACATACTTATAAGGAAACAGGAGGGAAAGGGGGGGAAAAGGGGGTGGGTGGGGCTCTAAAGGGGAATGATTGTTTGAGGGAAGTGGTTTTCAAAAGCAAAATAGTAGGGAGGACGGAAAGGGGATAAGAAAGAGAAAAGCATAAGCTAGGGTAAATAAGATGGCAGGAAATACAGAATTAGTTATTTTAACTGTGAATGTGAATGGAATGAACTCTCCCTTAAAGCAGAAGCAGATAGCAGATTGGATTAAAAACCAGAATCCAAAAATATATTGTATACAAGAAACACATCTAAAACACAGAGATACATACAGGATGAAGGTAAAAGGCTGGAGCAGAATCTATTATGGTTCAGGTGAACAAAAAAGCAGGGATAACAATCCTGATCTCAGACCAAGGAAAAGCAAAGATAGACTTCATTAAAAGAGACAAAGAAGGAAATTATAACTTCCTAAAGGGTACCATAGATGATGAAGCAATATCAACACTAAACATATATGCACCAAGTGGTATAGCATGGAAATTCCTAGAGGAAAAGTTCAAAGAGATGCAAGAAGAAATAGACAGCAAAACTATAATAGTGGGGGATCTCAACCTCCCTCTCTCAGAACTTGATAAATCAAACCACAAAATAAATAAGAAAGAAGTTAAGGAGGTAAACAAAATGTTAGAAAAGTTAGGTATGATAGATCTTTGGAGGAAATTAAATGGAGACAGAAAGGAGCTTACTTTTTTCTCAGCAGTCCATGGACCTTATACAAAAATTGACCATGTGCTAGGACACAAAAACCTCAAAATCAAATGCAGGAAGGCAGAAATTATAAATGCATTTTTTTCAGATCATGACAGAATAAAAATCACATGCAATATAAGGCCCAGAGAAAATAGACGAAAAAGCAATTGGAAACTAAATAATTTTATCCTAAAGAATGAATGGGTGAAACAGCAAATGACAGACACAATTACTAATTTCATCCAAGAGAATGACAATAATGAGACAACATACCAAAATTTGTGGGATACAGCCAAAGCGGTAATAAGGGGAAATTTTATATGTCTAGATGCTTATTTGCATAAAATAGAAAAAGAGAAAATTAATGAACTGGGCTTGCAACTAAAAAAGCTAGAGAAAGAACAAATTAAAAAACCCCCAATCAAATACCAAACTTGAAATCCTAAAAATAAAAGGAGAGATTAATAAAATTGAAAGTAAAAAAAAAAAAAACTATTGAATTAATAAATAAAACTAAAAGTTGGTTTTATGAAAAAAACAACAAAATAGATAAACCTCTAGTTAATTTAATTAGAAAAAGGAAAGAAGAAAATCAAATTGTTAGTCTCAAAAATGAAAAGGGAGAACTTTCCACCAATGAAGAGGAAATTAGAGCAATAATCAGGAGTTACTTTGCCCAACTTTATGCCAATAAATTTGATAACCTAAATGAAATGGAGGAATATCTACAAAAATATAGATTGCCCATATTAACAGAAGAGGAAATAAATTACTTAAATAGTCCCATTTCAGAAAAAAGAAATAGAACAAGTCATTAATCAACTCCCTAAGAAATAATCCCCAGGACCAGAAGGATTTACATGTGAATTCTACCAAACATTTAAAGAAAAATCAACTCCAATATTATATAAACTTTTCAAAAAAATAGGGAATGAAGGACTCCTACCAAACTCCTTTTATGATAGAGACATGGTACTGATACCTAACCAGGTAAAACAAAAACAGAGAAAGAAAATTATAGACCAATCTCCTTAATGAATATTGATGCAGAAATCTTAAATAAAATATTAGCAAAGAGATTACAGAAAATCTTTCCCAATATAATACACCATGACCAAGTAGGATTTATACCAGGAATGCAGGGATGGTTCAATATTAGGAAAACTATTAACATAATTGACTATATTAATAACCAAATTAACAGAAAACATATGATAATCTCAATAGATGTAGAAAAAGCATTTGATAAAATCCAACATCCATTCCTATGAAAAACATTAGAGAGTATACGAATTAATGGACTTTTCCTGAAAATAGTTGGTAGCATCTATTTAAAACCATCAGCTACCATCATATGTAATGGTGATAAACTGGAACCATTCCCAATAAGATCAGGGGTGAAACAAGGTTGCCCACTATCACCATTACTATTCAATATTGTATTAGAAATGCTAGCCTTGGCAATAAGACAAGAAAAAGAGATTAAAGAATTAGAGTAGGTCATGAGGAAACCAAATTATCACTCTTTGCAGATGATATGATGGTCTACTTAGAGAACCCTAGAGAATCAATTAAAAAACTATTAGAATTAATCCACAACTTTAGAAAAGTTTCAGGATACTAGATAAATCCACGTAAATCATCAGCATTTTTATACATCACCAATAAAATGCAACAGCAAGAG
>JAJPUD010014995.1:0-35572 GCA_023553655.1 Myrmecobius fasciatus
ACTGATTCTTGAAGTCTTGATGAGTCATTCATTTCCAATTGTTTGATTCTAATTTTTAATGTCTTATTTTCTTCAGTTACTGTTTTTAGTTCCTTTTGCAATTGACCAATTACATTTTTTTGTTCATTGCATTCTTTTTCCATTTTTTTCTATTTTATTTTGCAGTGATCTCATTTCATTTCCCCATGTTTCTTCTAACTCTCTTTTAAGATTTTTTATGCAATCTTCAAAGAAAGCCTTGTGATATGGAGACCAACATATGTCTCTCTTTGGGGCTTTTTCTGGAGTTGCTTTACCTTTAGGGGCCTCAGGATTTGAGGTCTGTTCTTCTTTCTCTCCATAAAAGTTGTCTATGGTGAGAGCTCTTTTTGGTTTTTTTATTCATTTTTTTTTTAAAGGTGTGAGGTCTGTTTAGGGCAAAGGTGGGACAGCTGCTTTAATTTGCCCTGGGGCAGTTCTGCTGATTGAGTTATTTTAGGAACTGGGCAGTTCTGCTGATTGAATTATGTCAGGGGCTGGGCAGTTCTGCTTTAGTTCACCCTGGGGGGTTCTGCTGATTGAATTATTTCAGGTACTGGGGAGCTCGGCTGATAGAATTATTTCTGTTGCTGATCAGTCCTGTTTTTTGATTGATTGCTTTAAGGTGCTGTATAATGGCAGCTAGGTCCGATGCTCATCAGGGGTTCAGTGGTTTACAATCTATCCCCCTCAAAAGGCAGACCCTCCAAACCACCTGCCCACAATCAGGACAGATTGTTCTAAGAGGCCGGCAGAAGACTCCCAGGTGTGTGAAAAGCAAAACGCTCCCACTCCTGTTCCGACTCCTGTTCCAGCTCCCTGCCCCAGTCTCCCTGTGCTGCAGTCTGGGTTCAATAGACCATCCCCCTGCCCAATTAAAACAGACCTGTTTTGAGGTTATTCCAGAGTATCTTCTTCTAGAATCATGTTGTTCTCCAGATATTGTGGATTTTTTTTGCTTCAGAATCAGTCTAGAGGCTTCATATGTTGTTGGTTTGAGGGGAGGTTAGAGGAGGTTACAGAGACTCCTGTCTGATCTCTGCCACCATGGCTCCCATATCATTTTTTTCTGACAGACACATAAGCTATATTGAGCTATATGAGTTCTCCATAAAATAGTCTTTCTGGCAAATATACATTTGGCATTCAAACAATGAAGCCAACTCAGTGAATTGTGCTCTTTACAGTTGAGTTTGAAAGCTTGGCAGTGTAGTTCAAGAAAAGAACTCAGTGTCTGGTATCTCATTCTGCCAAGTGATCTTCAAAATCTTTATAATACAATTCAGTTTCCTGAAATGGTGCTCGTGTACTGTCCAGGTTTCAGACATGTAATAATGAGCTCAACACAACAGCTCTGTAGATCTTCTGTTTGGTAGTCAGTCTTCTTTCACAGACTTCCCTTCAGAGCCTCCCAAACACAAGCTAGCTCTGGTAATGTGCACGTCAACCTCATTATCAATGTGTACATTCCTGGGAGGTATATACTCAAAGTAAGTAAACTTATCCATAGCATTCAAAATGTCTCCATTTGCTGTAACCGACGGTTCCACATGTGGATTATGTGATGTGATGTTGGCTGATTGAGTAGTACTGTTTACCTTGGTTATCTATAGTTTCTTCCTAAAATATATTCTCCAACTTTGGCACTTACATTTCTGAATTAAAAATTTCAATGTCACAATTTCCAGGATTCAATCAGCATTACAAAATCCAATTTCTCAAATATTTATTGAACATATACATAGAGTAATACAAGAGTACTATAGTGCCTTAGAGGCAAGTAAAAGGCTGATTGAAATACTGCCTACATATAATAGTTTTGTGACTATGGGCAAATCATTTAACATTTTCAAGTCTCAGTTTGTTAATTTATAAAAAAGTGGGGAGGTGCGACTAATGGTTGTACAACCTATGTCACAGGATATTTATGAGATCTGACTGTAATTCATATGATATTTATAACATTTGAATGTAATAATATAAAAATAAAGCAAATCTTAAAGTGCCACACAAATAAGGAATTTTGTTACAAAACATTTTTCTTGGTACTATAAGATAAACAAAGTTTGTGTTGCATATGATTTTTCCTCCAGTGAATTTATAGGAATTCATATTTATATGTTTATGTCCATCCCATACACATATACGTGATAATATCTAAATAGGCTTGTTAGGTGGTTCAGTTAATGGAGAGTCAGGCCTGGAATCAAGAAGATATTCAGCCTCAGACAGTTCTGTGATGCAGAACAAGTCATTTAACATCTGACTGCATCTGTTTCCTCATCTCTAAGATGAGGAATAGTAATAGGAATAACACCATTTACTTTCCAGTGCTTTCCAGTGATTACAAAGCATGAGAAGCATGAAAGATATCTAACTGGGAGACTGATGCATTACTATGTGCACCTTGCCAGGAGATAGAGTATGGCTCCCAATAAAGTGAATGGATACATTCTGAAAGGATTTTATGGAAAGATTTGAAATGAATCAACTGGGGTTGATGCAAGGATCAAGTGAAAATATAAAGTACTTAGCATAATGCCTGATGCAGAGTAAGCACTAAACATGTTAGATATTGTTATTAGCTATTTCAAAGTGTATAGAGAAATACAAACTCTGTGTTGCATGAGGTATTTATTGGAGAAGTTTAGTGATAATTTAGAGAGACAGGGAAACACATGTCAATGATTTGGAGATACATTTTCTGACTAATTATGAGATGTTCTAGGTAACCTCAAGGCCCTTGAGATCAGTGAGTTGAACGATCTTTTAATGGGCTAGATTGAAAAGACATATTTGGGAGGCAGGGACTAAATATATATTATGGAAAAGATCTCGTTATTAAGACAAAGTCCTGGGATTTTAAGATAGAAAGAACAGTAATTAAATTTGCATATGAATAAATTGAAGCCCAATGAGGTTGAGTAGCTTGTTTATGTTTCTAGAAAAAGAATATTTCAAAGCAAAGGTAAGAAAGTTGATTTTATGGAGGAATCTGAACCCTCTTCCAAAATACAAGAAACGTATTAAGTGAGGGTAAATGAGAATACCACAAAATTTTGAGTAGTGGAAAAAGAATTCCAAAAATAACTTTAAATTTAATAATAAACCAGAAAACTACATTTACTAATATAAGTAAATATACTTGGGGTGTGATTGGGTTTGTGGTTAGAACAAAAGGACTGAAATAGTTATTTTGGGAAAAGAAATGGAAACAAGTAAAATAAAAATAAAAAGAGGGAAAGTGATATTCAGTGACAAAGCATTGGATTTAGAATCAAAATACTTAAGGTTGGATTACCTATGCCTTACTTATTAGCAAGTAACTTACCATCTCCGAGAAACTCGATTTCCTTATCAATAAAATATTAAGTAGCTTCTAGATCTAAGTATCATATATCATTCCTAAGAAGCAATGGCAATTCAGCTGAGGATTTGCATGGGAAAACTAAAGACTCTGAACAAACACTTATTTACTCCAAACCTCTCCCCTTGGCTAAAAATAATGGGTTACAATAGTAGATGCTAGTTAGCACTGTGATTAAAATGCTGGTCCTTGGGTAAGGATGAAATGAGTTCAAATCCAGCCTCAGATACTTAGTAGCTGTGTGACTAGACAAATCATTCTGTTTGCTCAGTTTCCTCTACTGTAAAATGGAGTCCTTAGAGTACCTTTGCCAAGAAAATCTCACAAAAAATGGGGTCATGAGGAGGTGGTCACAATTTTCAAAAATCAGGTAACTAGGTGGAGCAGTTAACAGGAGAATAGGCCTGAAGTTATTGAGTTCAAATCTGGTCTCAGAACTTACTAGCTAAGAGACCCTTAACAAGTCACTAAAACTTTTTTTCTTCAGTGTCCTCATCTGTAAAATCACCTAGAGAAGGAAATGGCAAATAATGTCTTTGCTAAGAAATTTTCAAATGGCATCAAGAAGGATAGAACATGACTGAACAAAGAATATCAAAGAACAGTGTATCTCAAAGTTCCTTACAATCTCTACATTAGTAACTCTTCCATTAGATGCTTCTATTAATCATAGAATTGCAAGAAAATAATGGATGCTCTAATTATCATGTAGTGGATATCCTGCTATCTAGGGGAGGGGTGGGGAGTAGGGGGGAAAAATTTGTAACAGAAAGCTTTGTAAGGGTTAATGTTTAGGAATTACCCATACATTCGTTTTGCAAATAAAAAGTATTAATAAAAAAGAAAAAAGAAAAAAAAAGAAAAAAGAAAATAAAAATTTAAAAAAGGATACAACCTCAAAAACCATTTATTCTGAACTTAAATGAACAAAAAAAAGAGCATCTCTATCCCTGTAGCAGAATACAAAAGAGATTCTGTATGAAACCATGGATTTCCATTTTTTTACCACTTTGTGTGTTTGTGTGTTTTAATATACACATAATAAAGTCATTATTAAACCGTAAAAAAAAAAAGAAAATAATGGATGCTCTATGAGAGCTACCAATAACAATCAGTAGATGAAAACATCCAGAATTTATATAGTCCTTTAAGGTGTTCAAAATGTTTGGCATAATATTTTATTTGATATTTATATCCACCTCTAAATTTGGTGGCATTATTATTCTAATTTTATAGATAAAGAAACTGAAACTCAAAGAATTTAGATGACTTACCCAAGCTCATAGAGTGAAGAAAGTGTCTATGGAAGGCTGTGAAATCAGCTCCTCTTGGTTTTAAGTCTAGTCATCTATAAAAATGTAATACCTAAGTGTTGTGGAAGGAAGTTTTATTGACAATTAGGATAATTTTAATCATAAGGTTTGGAAACCAAAAGATATTCTCCAAACAGTGAATCAGTGCACTTTTGAGTATCTTGTTTTATATATATATATATTCATTACATGCTACTTTGGGAAAATATATATATATATATATTTCTAGGTTTTTTTTTAAATTTTACCCATTCTTCTATTACTTTTAAATCTTTTTTTTTTCTGTATTTTTTGGTCTCTATTCATGAGTAGTCAGTTATCACATTGCTGTTATTTAATGATATTGCCTTCACCTTCAGAGCAAAATATTTCAGTTGCTATAGTGCAGTTGAGGAATTTCTTCTTTCAGGGAAGTAGAAAGATGGATTTCATCTTGTTTTTCTAACAGACCAATAAATGTCATTTAATTTCTTTGTTAAAATATTTTCTCCTCCCTTTGCTGCACTCATCTTTAAAATTTATGCATGAAATAAGTAATACATTTTATTAACAAATCAAGAAAACTGATGATACATTTAGAAAGGTTTCATTCATAATATAAATGTCATGTGATAAGTGAATTTCAAAATAAATATGATTATCTTTATCAATAAAAACAAATTATTATAATTATATGAAATGTGTTAAATCATTAATGTTTAGAGAAGTCATTATATGTGTGTGTGTATTAATTTCATACCTATTGTATTTACAACAACCAGAGGGAAATGACAAATGTAAGATTTATGGGAAAATTGGTACATTAATGTAATATCAGTGTAGCTGTAAATTTATAAAGTTATTCTAGAAAGCAATTTAGAACTAGTATATTTCCAAAATATGTACACCCTTTTACCCAACAATATCATTACTAATCCCAAACCACAAAGTAGTCAAAGAAGCAAAAGATCGATAGATATTAATTCTTTATTAAAAACAAAACAAAATGAAACTCTTTGTGGTAGTCCCAAAATTAGAAACAATGTGAACTCTTTTGGAAAGTAGAAACACAAATGATGGTATATGAATTTAATTTAATCTTTGTGACACAATAGATGATGAAATGAACAATTTAAGAGGAAGCTGAAAACTCTTATTAACTGATTCAGAACAAATTGAGTAGAACTAAAATAATTCATACAATGATAACAACAGTATTGTAGAGCAAAACAACTGAAAAATTTTAGAACTTTGATCAATGCAAAGGAAAGATAATCCATGAATCCCAAAGAATGAAGATTAAATATAACATTTGACTCCTGAAAGAGAAGTGATGAATTTGAGGGGAAGAAAGAAACAAACATTGGTTGCAAACATATATATATATATATATATATATATTTGTTTGCAATTTAAAAAAAAATGTTTTTAAAACAAACAAAACTATGCAGTGGGTAATTTTCCTTAGAAACATTCTGAGTCTTATAAGAATCATCTTTACAATTTTCACACCTCAGTCAAATAACCATTATGCATTACCATGCATTTTTCCATTGGGAAAAAAATGTGGTATTATCAGAGAATAGGCACTTGAATTAAAAGGGGTTGGATAAGACAGATTTTTTCAATGGGATTTTATTTGAGAATAAAAGGAAGCCATGGATATGGCTGAACAGAAGAATGTAGACATATGGGACAGTCAGAGATAATACCCAGAGCCAAAAGATGGAGTGTCTTGTTCATAAAACAGTCAGAAAGCCAAATATCCCTGAATTTAAAAATAGATATTAAAGAGTTGTTAAACAAATGGAAAAATAGGAGAAAATTTGATCATGAAGGGCTTTGAATGCTAAATTAAACATTATGGAATTTATGCACCGAGGAGGTGAAATGATTAAATCTGTGCCTTAGGAAAATCATTTTAGTGGTTGAGTGGAAAATTAATTGAAAGGAAAGAAAGAAGAGACAAACAACTATCAGAAAGCTATTTCAATAGTCTGGACCTATAGTGGTGAAAGTCTACACTAGAGCAATGGTAATGTCAGAAGAATGAAAGTAGCATACTTGGCTATGTTGCAAAAGTGAAAGTGAAAGATTTTTGGCCACAGATTTGATATGAAGGGATAAAAAATAGTCAGAAGTCCAGAGTTACTAGTAGTTTGCCAATCTGAAGGACTGGGATAATGAAAATATCCTCTGCAGTAATAACAAAGTTTTGATTACAAAAGGATTTAGAGAGAAAGATAATTATTTACATTTTGAATTTATGTTTTCTACAGTAATCTAGTTTAAGCTCTCTGAAAGATGAAAAGTTGGAAATTAGCAGAGAAGTTAAGGCAGGGTAACTGGATTTTAAAACTATCAATGTAAAAATATTTAAATCCATGGGAACTGATGAAGCCACCAAATATAGTTTTATAGAATAAGACCAGAAAAACACCCGGGACCAAACTATAATGCATACTCATATTTAGAGGATGCCATCTGAAAGAGGATCCAATAAAGGGCCCAAGAAGAAATGATTAGATAAATAATAGAAGCAAGATAATATGGTGTCCTGGGTACCTTGAGAGAAGAGAATATCAAGGAAATAAAAGTGATAGTGTCAGAGGCTGCAAAAAAAGGCCAAGATAAATGACAATAGAGAAAAAGGCATTAAATTTGGCAACTGAGATTAATTTTGGAAAATATAGTTTGGAAGCCATATTGTAATGTATTAAGAAGAGAGAGGTAAAAGAGAAAGGGCAGGCTCCCATTATAGGCAGGCTTTTTTAACTTTAGATAAAAAGAGAGGATAGATATTGGATGAATGTTAAGTGGAAGTATTAAATGAGGATTTTTTTTTTAGTATGAGGGAAACATGGAAATGTTTCTAGGCATTGAAGAATGAGATAGTAAACATGGAAAGAATGAAGAAAAACACAAGTGTGGGGATTAAAAAATTGGGAAAACTGTTGAAAGAAATGGGATGTTAATGGTATCACTTATACAAGAAGAGTAGGTAAGGAAAATATTATTTCATCAAGGAAGACAAACAAATGAAGAAGAAAAAAATGGTAGAAGGCATCTAAGTGATAGGAGATGAAAGCAAGGATAAAAAAAGAACTCTTTGCAATTGGCCTGATTTTTTTTTTCTTAAAATATGAGTAAAATTCTAAGTTGAGCGTGGAGGAGAGCCACTGAGAGCCACTTTAGAAAGTGAGATAATGAGTTGATAAGGAATATCTCATAACACTGCTTAGAAGGAGTGATAGTCCAGTTGAAGTTGTGTAATATAATTTTGTAGCAAACCCTGTCAGAATAATTAGATAATTTTCTCCATTTGTTAGTGTTAAGGAAGTAAATGGTATGAATGATCTAAGCTGAGACTTGAATGGGCATAAGTAGCAATATAATAAGAGGGCTAGGACTTCAAAAGAGGTGGACAATGTAGAATTGAATTGGTTTACCAATGGTCCAATATGAGGAAAAGATGTTAAAACAAATGTAAATCAGTAATTTTTATATATTTACCATTACGTTATTAAATATTTTCTAGCTTCAAGTCACTTATAGCTACTTGGAGTATACAAAAAAGAATCCCAGTAACTTCCCCCCTTTCAGAGATGACAATCTTGGTTATGAGATGAGATAAATTCTAATCTATAACATATAATATAATGTTGACATAAGAACTGACATGTATGGCATCCATCTCTTCAGGACCTTACATATGTTTAGCCTTACAGTGGCCCTTTGAAATTGTCAGTGCCGAGATATTTTTTAATGGAACATACCTGTAATTTTTATTTTAATTTTTAATTCATATTTTATCTGTAATATATAGTCTTAGAAAATTATCTAAATAACTAAAAATTTAACCAATATCTGACCTTATAAGATATCACAATTCCTTAGAAAAGAAAATATACAAAGGAATTTGTCCCAGCTTCAAAAGAGGCTTTCATAGTAGACCCTGAACACACTGGTCAGACTGGTAGAGAGAAAGGGTGTCAGAATTCTCAGGAGTTCTGAAAATCATCCTTTATGCTTTGTAGCCAGGAGAATAAAAACAATATATCCATTTAGTTTATTTTGTATGCACATACAGTCCTGTCTTAGCAGTTAAGTAAAAAGCTTTTCTTCACCACATAGTAAATAGTTTTAGAACACCTGCACATGCTTTGCCTTAGGGAACTCATTTGCTTAATTTCAAATCATCATATACTTCCAGAAGCAAAATTATTAATTACCCACATGGATCTTTTACACACATGGACTCAGGATTAGACCCCTATTGGCCTGTTTATTATTATGCAAATTTGGTTTACTACCATTTCTGAAATAGTAACAAAGATAGCATTATCTTCTAAGGGATGTGAAATAGCCCTGGCTGAAGGAAGCCATTGAGCAGGAATCTATGTGCATATAGTTATACATATACAGACATATTTATATAAACATACATATATACTTTATACAAGTATCTACACGTGCATGAATACACGCACATATTGCATGTATATGTAAACATGCATAGGACATGTACATATGCATGCACACAGACACACATATATAATGGGGATAGCATTTACTTTCAAGTCTTAAACTCACAGTAACTTTAAAGCAAAACATGTATCCCCAATGATCTAAAAATTCCAATTCAAATCAATGTGAGGGGAAGAGTTTGTTGTTTTAAAAGTTTTAATTTCTCATGGAAACATTTTTTTGCTTATAAAATAATATAGATTTTGATGTGAAATTTCTCTTGGTGAATCACTGACACTCCTACCTCAGAAAATGGCTACAATTTATTAATACCAATGTAAATTGATTATACTCTAAGCTAATACATTTCTACACTTTTGTTCCTGTCTTCAGTGTTGTAAACCTGAAAATAAATTACTACAAATTGGAAAAAAAACCACCACCAACAACAACAGCAACAAAAACAAAACTTCAAAAAATGACCTAAGAACATCTCAGAAGTCTGTTTGAAGGAAACATTAAAATTCTAGTTCCTGACAATGATTATAATGAGAGTAGAAAAAGTAGCTTCCTGATCCATTTTCATGGGAATTTTATCATCTCTGCAATTCAATTGCCATTCTGCTTCCACTTGCTGACTGCCTGAAGTAGGAATGGGAAATCATAGAGAAGACTTAGTAGCAGTGAAGTACTATTTAGATGATGTTCATCTTAGGTATTACATTATTGATTCAAATTTACTTTACATTTCTTAAAGATAAAAACAAGTTTACTTTGGCACATTTTTTGAAAGTGACAATTTGTCTCTCATTACACTAATATACAAGGTTAGTGGATACCGACTAAAGTCCTTAAAACTGAGCTATCACTAAGGGCATGATTTCAAAACAGTGTTATTTCTTAAATATGAAAGCAAGTATTTGCTTAAAGCAAGGGTATTTTTTAAATTCATTTATAATTACTTAATTTCAAACACCTTTTCACTGATGCAGATTTCACTTTATCTCTTAAAATTAATAATTTTCTATACTACATTTCATTAGTTTCTTTTTGATATTTTGCTTCTAGAAGTAAATTAATGATTGTAGCATTATTCATGTCCATTTTTGATTGACCCTAAATAATTCCTTTTTTATAAATCAAGGGAGAAAAATAATTTGCATAACAGATTTCCCTCCCCCATAACCCCCCCCCAAGTCTTTGTGTACTTCTTTGTTTGTCTTTGAATGCTGAACTGGCCTAAAGAAATGATAAAATTAAACCTTTTTCTTAAAATTTCTCAAGATTCAACATGGTTCATTTTCTAAATCTGTTCAGAGGTATTTTGGGGAGCAAAGTGTCTTTACTGCTTCATAATACTCCAGCATCTTGACTCCATTTTTCATTGAATAACATTTTTAAATTCCTCTATTTTCTTTTCATATTTGTCAAGGATAATCATAATTCATAAATAAGAAAGAAGTTAAGGAAGTCAACAAAATGTTAGAAAAGTTAGGAATGATGAATCTTTGGAGGAAATTAAATGAAGAAGGAGTTTACTTTTTTCTCAGTGGTTCATGAAATTTATACAAAAATAACCTCAAAATCAAATGCAGAAAAGCAGAAATAGCAATTGCATTTTTTTTCAGATCGTGATGCAATAAAAATCACATGGAATATAAGGTCAGGAGAAAATAGACCAAAAAGCAAGTGGAAATTAAATAATCTCATCCTAAAGAATGAATGGGTGAAAGAGCAAATCATAGACTCAATTACTAATTTCAGCCAAGAGAATAACAATAATGAGACAATATAACAAAATTTGTGGGATGCAGCCAAAGCGATAAGAAGGGGAAATTTTAAATTTCCAGATGCTTATTAACGTAAAATAGAGAAAGAGAAAATCAATGAATTGGGCTTGCAACAAAAAAGCTAGAGAAAGAACAAATTTAAAAACCCAATCAAATACCAAACTTGAAATCCAAAAAAATAAAAGGAGAGATTAATAAAATTGAAAGTAAAAAAAAAAACTATTGAATTAATAAATAAAAATAAAAGTTGGTTTTATGAAAAAAACAACAAAATAGATAAACCTCTGGCTAATTGGATTAGAAAAAGGAAAGAGGAAAATCAAATTGTTAGTCTCAAAAATGAAAAGGGAGAACTTTCCACCAATGAAGAGGAAATTAGAGCAATAATCAGGAGTTACTTTGCCCAACTGTATGCCAATAAATTTGATAACCTAAGTGAAATGGAGGAATATCTACAAAAATATATATTGCCCAGATTAACAGAAGAGGAAATAAATTACTTAAATAGTCCCATTTTTAGAAAAAGAAATAGAACAAGTCTTAATCAACTCCCTAAGAAAAAATGCCCAGGACCAGATGGATTTACATGTGAATTCTACCAAACATTTAAAGAACAATTAACTCCAATAATATATAAACTATTCGAAAAAATAGGGAATGAAGGACTCCTACCAAACTCCTTTTATGAAACAGACATGGTACTGATACCTAAACCAGGTAAAACAAAAACAGAGAAAGAAAATTATAGACCAATCTCCTTAATGAATATTGATGCAAAAATCTTAAATAAAATATTAGCAAAGAGATTACAGAAAATCATTCCTAGAATAATACACCATGACCAAGTAGGATTTATACCAGGAATGCAGGGATGGTTCAATATTAGGAAAACTATTAACATAATTGACTATATTAATAACCAAACTAACAAAAAAAATATGATAATCTCAATAGATGCAGAAAAAGCATTTGATAAAATCCAACATCCATTCCTATTAAAAACACTAGCGAATATAGGAATAAATGGACTTTTCCTTAAAATAGTCAGTAGCATCTACTTAAAACCATCAGCTAGCATCATATGTAACAGTGATAAACTGGAACCATTACCAATAAAATCAGTGGTGAAAAAAGGCTGCCCACTATCACCATTACTATTCAATAATGCATTAGAAATGCTAGCTTCAGCAATCAGACAAGAAAAAGAGATTAAAAGAATTAAAATAGGCCATGAAGAAACCAAATTATCACTCTTTGCAGATGATATGCAGATGATATACTTAGAAAATCCTAGACAACCAACTAAAAAACTATTAGAATTAATCCACAACTTTAGCAAAGTTGCAGAATATAAAATAAATCCACATAAATAATCAGCATTTTTATACATCACTAACAAAATACAACAGTAAGAGATACAAAGAGAATCTCCATGTAAAATAACTGCCAATAGTTTAAAATATTTGGAGATATATCTGCCAAGGGAAAGTCAGGATCTATATGAGCAAAACTACAAAATACTATCCACACAAATAAAGTCAATTGGAAAAATATCAAATGCTCTTGGATAGGTCGAGTGAATATAATAAAGATGACAATACTACCTAAACTAATCTATTTATTTAGTGTTGTACCAATAAAACTCCCAAGAAATTATTTTACTGACCTAGAAAATAGCAACAAAATTCATGTGGAAGAACAATAGGTCAAGAATTTCAAGGGAATTAATTTTAAAAAAAAAAGGAAATGAGGATGGCCTACCTATACCAGATCTAAAACTATATTATAAAGCAGTGGTCCTCAAAACCATTTGGTACTGGCTAAGAAAGAGTATTTGGTCATTGGAATAGGTTAGGTTCACAGGACAAAAGAGTCAATGAGTATAATAATCTAATGTTTAATAAACCCCAAAACTCAGCTTTTGGGATCAAAACTCACTATTTGACAGAAACTGCCAGGAAAATTGGAAACTAGTATGGAAGAAACTAGGCAATGACCCATACATAACACCATATACCAAGATAAGGTTGAACTGGATTTATGATCAAGACATAAAGAAGGATATTATAAACAAATTAGAAGAATGTACAATGGTTTACCTCTCATATCTGTGGAGGAGAAAGGAATTTATGACCAAAGAAGAACTAGAGATCATCATTAATCACAAAAGAGATAATTTTGACTTTGTCAAGTTAAAAAGTTTTTGTACAAACAAAATTAATGTAGACAATATTAAAAGGGAAGCAATAAACTGGGAAAACATTTTTATATTCAAAGGTTCTGATAAAAGCCTTATTTCTAAAATATATAGAGAATTGACTCAAATATATAAGAATTCAAGCCATTCTCCAATTGATAAATGGTCAAAAGATATGAGCAGACAATTTTCAGATGAAGAAATTGAAACTATTTCTAGTCATATGAAAAGGTGCTCCAAATCGCTATTGATCAGAGAAATGCAAATTAAGACAACTCTGAGATACAACTACACACCTGTCAGATTGGCTAAAATGACAGGAAAAGATAATGACAAATGTTGGAGGGAATGTGGGAAAACTTGGACACTGATACATTGTTGGTAGAACTGTGAATGGATCCAACCACTCTGGAGAGCAATCTGGAACTATGCTCAAAGTGTTATCAATCTGTGCATACCCTTTGACCCACCAGTGTGTTTACTGGGCCTATATCACAGAGAGATCTTACAGGAGGAAAAAGGACCCATATGTGCAAAACTGTTTGTGGCAGCTCTTTTTGTGGTGGCAAGAAACTGGAAACTGAATGGATGCCCATCAGTTGGAGAAGGGCTGAATAAATTATGATATATGAATGTTAAGGAATATTATTGCTTTTGTAAGAAACAACCAACAAGATGATTTCAGAGAGGCCTGGAAAGATCTATATGAACTGATGCTAAGTGAAATGAGGAGAACCAGGAGATCATTATACATAGCAACAAGACTATATGATAATCTATTCTGATGGATATGGTTCTCTTCAACAATGAGGTGATTCAAACCAGTTTCAATTATCAAAGATGAAGATAGTCATATACATCCAGAGAGATGCCTGTGGAAACTGGGTGTGGACCACAACATAGCATTTTATTCCTTTTGTGAACATTTGCTTGCATTTTGTTTTCCTTCTTAGGTTGATGTTGCTGTAGTTGTTTTTTTGTTTGTTTGTTTGTTTTTGTTTTTTTGTTTTCTCTTTCTAGATCCAATTTCTCTTGTGCAGCAAGATAACTATAAATATGTATACATATATTGGATTTATCATATATTTTAACATAATTAGCATGTATTAGACTACGTGTGATCTAGGAGTGGGGATTGGGGGAAGGAGGGGAAAAATTTGGAACAAAAAATTTTGCAAAGGTCAATGTAGAAAAATCACTCATAAGTTCTATAAAAAAGCTTTAATAAAAAATAAAAGGTGGGGTAAAATAAAAAAGGACAATCATAATTCATGAGTAGATTGCTCAAATCATTAAAACAACATGTATAACTATCTCATATATAGGAGAAAGGGATTTGGTGTTTCTTCTTGCAAGAGATTGTGTAAGTATTTAATAAAAACTAATCTATTTGTCTACATCACCAGCTTCAAACTTTATAATTGTGATATTGCTATAATCTTATGAATCTTAAGCCATATTTATTTTTCTTTTATATTAAAATTTCAATAGATTAATATTTGATAAAATGATATTTCATAAAATGATTGTTTATTCTGATTCCTTTGGTTAATTAACATTTATTAAATACTGCTACAATGTGCCAGGCACTATAGGTATCCATTAAAAAAATGGGAAATTATTGCCCTTGGCCTTCAAGAATTCAATCTAATAATTGACCAATATTGTTATAGTGTGAACTGGTCTTTTTCTGCCTATCACTGAAAGACATATGAGTTGCCTAAAGTAATGGGATAGTAATGTGACACAATAATGTTTAAGTGGTGAGTTTTTGAAGAAAGAAAGAAATGTATAAACAGATGAAGAATGAAGTAGAATAAGAATAATTAGAACAAGTTATGTAATTGTAACATTGTTTTAGAGAAAAAACATGGGAAAATTATGATTAATGACATGACAAATCTTATATCCAAAGGGACAAAGATATATATATATATATATATATATACATACATATACATATATGTATATGTATATGTATATGTATATGTATATATATAACATGGCCAGAATGGAAATTGTATTCCTGCACCAAATCTGGTACATGTGTTTTGCTTCTCATTTTTCATTGCACAATGATAAAAAGAAATATAGTCAACAAATTGAATAATGAGTCAACAAGAATCAGGAATATTATCATTATCATCACTATTCATTTTGTTTATTCTCAATGGAAATCAAACAATTTCATGTGCTGAGGAAATGCAATTGAAATTATGAAATATTTCAAAATTTGAAGAACATCTATAAAATCATACAAATACAAAGAAAACAATTGATGCTATATCAGAGGAGCATTTATTTACATTTAAACTTCTGCAGTCCTATGATATTTATTCTTTTCCACATAAGCATACCAGCAATTAAATTATTTTTGTTACTGAAAAACAATCTGGTGATATCAGGAAGAATTTTCTTTTAAATGGAATATACTGTTTTTAGTATTTGTTAGTCAATTGGGTGCCCTTCAGGTTTAAATCATTTATTAAAGTTAACAGTGTTTTAAGGTTAATATTTGTTAATTTTTAATTATTTTTAGTAATATTAAGCCTACTAGAAATTGTGTAACTATTTACTTTCTCTTCTTTTTTCCCTTTCTTTTTCTTCACTTTTTTCCTTTTTTTTTATCTTTACAAATATCTTACACTATCCATTTCCCCATGTTCACCACTTCCTCTGAAACGTAGATAGTCTGCAAGAGTCTAAAATTCATATTTAACTTTTTTCCAAAGGAAATTTGACAATATCCAAAAATGAATAGGTTAAGTGCCTTCAAAGGCAAATGAAGTTAATAAAGGGAAAGATATCAAATATTTGACATAAAAGAAAGGCCCTTGGATCGCAAGAAAATGAGAATATTATACTGACAGACTGAGGTGGAGAGGAAAAGATATTGCAGATACCTAAGGAAAATTAACATTGATGACAACTCTCATTTTTAATATAAGGTTCTGGTAGAGGTTGAAGGATTCTGACTGGTCATCTATTCTTTAATTTTAATTAGACCACTCCACAATCCTTTGCTCTATCTTGTGTTTGGCAGCTGGATGACACAATGTGTAGCTTGCCACATTTAAAGTCAGAAAGACAATTCTTTCTGAATTCAAATCTATCCTCAGATACTTACTAGTCATGTGACACTGGGCAAAGCATTTAATACTGATTGCTTCAGTTTTCTCACGAGCAATTGAGCTATAAAAAGAAATGTTAAATTATGCCAGTATTTTTGCCAAAAAAATCCCTGAGTCATGAAATTCAGACTCATTTGAAAAATGACTGAAAAATGTCTCAAGCTAATGCTTTCTATAGGTATATGTTGTCTCTAATCCTGAACTTCATTTTACAGAATATAAAGAAAATGTTTGATTCATAAAAATTAGCAGAATTGTAACTCTGTTGATTATACCTAATAAATTCATATAGTCCACTTTAAATTTATTAAAAATCCAACCATGAATTTAAAGTGCAAAATGATAATTTTTTGCCCAGATTTGTCTTAAAATGTGTCGTCTCTATTTTGATATGATTTAAATATATTCTGAATAAAAATCATTATTTACCTTTTTAAAATCAAATATCACTAATTTATTCTATGGACTCTCTCCAAAAAATATCTTGCTTTCATTCTTCTGGTACGATGTATATTTTTATTATACTTATACACACATGTATATATGCTGTTATATGTATTTATGCACAAATATGTATATATGTATATATTATAGAATATCTTAAAATATGTAGGTACAATTCTTTATTATACATATATACTTAAATCCAATATTTAATATCATATAAATCAAAATTGTAGTTGGTAAATAAACACATATAAAATATACATATATAAAATTATGGTTAAGTATAAAATTATTTAGTTATAACTAAATTAAAGCATAAATTATACATTTATAGATAAATTGATATTGCATATCTATATACATATATACATATAATTGCAAAAAATATATGGCTCTATTGTACATTTAATTGGATTTCCCTGTATTTATATTGGATCTATACTTTATAATTTGATAACTATTCTAAAATAGTTTGCATATTTCAATTTTCTTCATGATAAGGTTTGGTGAGTACATATTTTGAAACACTTAAATTTTCTTAAGCATGCTGTTTTAGAATGCAACTTTAACTGAAACCTTCTTAGTGTTTCTCTTATATGAGGATATATTTTTCTTTTCTTTTTTGAGGGGGAGAAACTGAACTACATGACTTCCCCAAAATATGAAGTCAATGAAAACTGAATTCAGATGACAATGCAGGTTTCCTGGCTTTATGTTATTATACTAGTCACTGAATCATGCTGTTTGTATTTAATAAGAAATTATACTCCAAGGCCAAAGAATAATCTGATATGACAGCCAAGAGTAAATGAGAATTATGGCGGCAGCTGTGAATGCAACTCAATGGCAATACAAACTTTTGTCTAGAGGACATTACATAAACATATAGGGAGAGTTCCATTAGGAGATAATAAATTTATTCTTATAAATAAATTATTGGAAAGAATTTCCATGTGAATGGATAGTGGACCCAACAAAAATGGATATCCATGATTTAGATCCAAATTGCTATCCTTTACCAAAGACCATGTGTTTTTAAAGCATTTTATATATTTTATGTCATGATCTAGAGTAGCCAGTAGACATTTTAATGGCAAGTCCTAAAAAACATGAGAAAACAAATTAATTTTCAGTTTCAGGTGAAAATGAGAAGGAAAGATATTAGGTCCCTATAGAGTTTCTGAACACACATTCTTTAATGAATGCAATGTCAACATAGCAGCATTATAGTTCAGATCTTTGCCTATATTTTTTTTAAATAATGCATTATATTATGACAAAATATGACCTTTCCTAACAAACACATTCCGCAAAGTACATCTTTTATTTTCCAAACCTACTACATAGGACATCCTCACAAAAAAACACAGTTCATACTACCAATTGTGTAAGTATGATGAATAACTCATTGGAATTTCTTTATAAACAGTTATTGGGACCTAAGATAAAGTACTGTAACTTTAATGGTTAGGCACAAAATTTACTGGATCAATAAATATTTATTAAGTTCCTACTATACACTAAGCAATGTTAAGTGTTGGTGTTATTAAAAAGTAAAAAAGGTAAAAACATAGTCTGTGCTTCCAATGACCTTATTGTCTAAAAATGGAGACACTATGCAAGTAACTATATTTAAACTATATAAAGAATTTCATCTTAATTTTACTCCTTTGATTTATTGACTTTATTTGCATTATTATAATTGTTTATGATTCCTTAACCCTGTCACTATTTCCCATATCTCAGTCTCACTAAAGAGCCCAGCTACTGCACCTGCCAACAAGGTGTAATTTTTCTCTAGAGACAACTAAGGTCAGTCAATTGAATCTATTTGCTGCAATAACTAAGGGATGAATAGAAAGAAGTAAATTAAGCATGTACTACAACTACTTGAAATTGTTACCTGCTTGAATGGAGAAATACTCATTGCACCCACTACATTTATCTCCAGTACTGAACTTGGTATCACTGTTGAGCAAATAGCCTTGATGGGAGGTGCACTCAAATATTCCTATATCTTTTCTTACTCATATCATCTCTAAACACTCAGTATTGAACACTATTTTCTCTTTGGGGTTCACCACTAAATCTCTGTGTATTTATTCAATACAAATTACTAAAATAATTCTTTGGGAAGCTTACAGCTGTACTTACTTCCCCAAATTGATTAATCCCTCAGTAGGAAGCTATTTTTGAGAATCTGAGGTCTCATATTTCACTTTAATACTTGAAACAATCCACAATATTATTGATGTAGATTCTCTTTCTCCAAAAAAGGCAGAAGATAATTCACCTAAATTTATGTAGCCTGCATAATTGTTTATGTTTAAGAAACAGGTAGTTGACATAAGTGAAATATTGGACGTAAAGTCAAAGAGAACTGAGTTCAAATTCTAACACATAATAGATTTATGAACTTAGATGAATAACAATCTTTGTCTTTATCAGATTTCCATCTGTTAAATAGGGATAATAACAGTATCTAGGTACTGTGGTTGTAAGAATAAAATGAGATGTTTGCAAACCTTAAAATAGTATATAAATCATAGTTTGTTGTTATTTTCTTTATTATTTATTTTTTATTAATACTTTTTATTTGCAAAACACATGTATGGATAATTCTTCAACATAAACCCTTACAAAGCTTTCTGTTACAAATTTCCCCCCCTACTCCCCACCCCTACCCTGGATGGCAGGATATCCACTACATGATAATTATATTAGAATACTTAAGAAATCGAATATATGTATAGTTATTGCCACACATCATTTTTTTGTGCAGGAGAAATTGTATCTACAAGAAAGAATAATCCAATAAAGGAAATACAATGCAAACAAACCTCAATAGAGAACATGAAAATGTTATGTTGTGGTCCACATTTCACATCCCTCTCTCTGGGTGTATATGGCTTTCTTCACTGAACAATTGGAACTGGATTGAAGCATTTCATTGTTGAAGAGAGTCATGTCCATTAGAACTGATCCTCATATAGTATTGTTGTTGCCGTGAATAATGATCTCCTGGTTCTGCTCACTTCACTGAGCATCAGTTCATGCAAGTCTCTCCAGGCCTCTTTGAAATCGTCCTGCTGGTCGTTTCTCACAGAGCAATAATATTCCATAACATTGATATACCATAATTTATTCAGCCACTCTCCAATTGATGGGCATCCATTCAGTTTCCAGTTTCTAGCCACTACAAAAAGAGCTGCCACAAACATTCTTGCACATGTGGGGCCCTTTCCTTCTTTTGATTTCTTTGGGATATAAGCCCAATAGAAACACTGCTGGGTCAAAGGGTATGCATAGTTTGAAAACGTTTTGAGCATAGCACCAAATTGCTCTCCAGAAAGGTTGGATCCGTTCACAGCTCCACCAACAATGCATCAGTGTCCCTGTCTTCCCACATCCCCTCCAACATTAATCATTATCTTTTCCTGTCATTTAAGCCAATCTGACAGGTGTATAGTGGTACCTCAGAGTTGTCTTAATTTGCATTTCTCTTATCAATAGTGATTTGGAGCACCTTTTCATATGACTACAAATAGTTTTAATTTCATCATGTGAAAATTGTCTGTTCATATCCTTTGACCATTTATCAATTGGAGAATGGCTTGAATTCTTATAAATATGAGACCATTCTCTATATATCTTAGAGATGAGACCTATATCAGAACAATTAAATGTAAAGATGATTTCCCAATTTGATGCTTCCCTCCTAATCTTGTCTGCATTAGTTTTGTTTGTACAGAAACTTTTTAACTTAATATAATCAAAATTATCTATCTGGGTGTTCAATTAAGAGTTTCAGATCTTCTTTGGACATAAATTTATCCCATCTCCACTAGTCTGAGAGGTAAATTATCCTATGTTCCTCTAATTTGGTCATAATATCATTCTTTATATCTAAATCATGAACCCATTTACATCTTATCTTGGTGTGCGGTGTTATGTGTGGGTCCAGCCTTAATTTCTTCCACACTAGTTTCCAATTTTCCCAGCAGATTTTGCTGAATACTGAATACTTATCCCAAAAGCTGGGGTCTTTGGGTTTATCAAACATTAAATTACTAACTTTATTACCTAGCTTATCCTGATATCCTATCCTATGCCACTCATCGACTGCTCTATTTCTCAGCCAGTACCAATGGTTTTGATGACCGTAGCTTTATAATATAGTTTTTGATCTGGTACAGAAAGGTCACCTTCATCTGTCTTTTTTTTTTTTCATTAATTCCCTTGAAATTCTTGAGCTTTTGTTCTTCCAAATGAACTTTGCTACTATTTTTTCTAGATCTGTAAAATAATTTCTTGGGAGTTTGATTGGTATGGTACTAAATAAGTAAATTAGTTTGGGTAGCATTGTCATTTTTATTATATTCGCTGGGCCTACCCATGAGCACTTAATTTTTTCCAATTGACTAGGTCTGATTTTATTTGTGTGGAAAGTGTTTTGTAGTTTAGTTTGTATAGTTTCTGACATTTTCTTGGCAGATAGATTCCCAAATATTTTATACTATCATCCATTATTCTTAATGGAATTTCTTTTTGTATCTCTTGCTGCTGAACTTTGTTGGTAATATATAAAAATACTGATGAGTTATGTGGATTTATTTTAAATCCTGCATCTTTGCTAAAGTTGTGAATTTTAGTTGACTCTCTAGGGTTCTCTCAGTATACCATCATGTCATCTGCAAAGAGTGATAATTTGGTTTCTTCATTACCTACTCTAATTCCTTTTATCTCTTTTTCTTCTCTTATTGTCAAAGCTAATATTTCTAATACAATATTAAATAGTAATGGTGACAGTGGGCAGCCTTTTTTCACACCTGGTCTTATTGGGATCAGTTCTAGTTTGTCTCCATTACATACGATGCTTGCTGATGGTTTTAATTAGATGCTACTAATCATCTTAAGGAAAAGCCCATTTATTCCTATACTCTCTAGTGTTTTTAATAGGAATGGGTGTTGGATTTCATGAAATGCTTTTTCTGCATCTATGGAGATAATCATATGGTTTTTGTCAGTTTGGTTATTAATATAATTGATTATGTTGATAGTTTTCCTGATATTGAACCAGCCTTGCATTCCTGGTATAAATCCTACTTGGTCAAGATGTATTATCCTGGAGATAACTTTCTGTAATCTCATTGCTAAAATCTTATTTAAAGTGTTTGCATCAATATTCATTAGAGAAATGAGTCTGTAGTTTTCTTTCTCTGTTTTCACCCTACCTGGTTTAGCTATCAGCACCATATCAGTCTCATAGAAGGAATTTGGTAGTATACCTTCTGTCCCTATTTTTTCAAATAGTTTTTATAGTATTGGAATTAATTGTTCTTTGAATGTTTCGTAGAATTCACATGTAAAACCATCTGACCCTGGAGATTTTTTCTGAGGGAGTTGATTAATAGCTTGTTTTATTTCTTTTTCCAAAATGGGGCTATTTAATAATTTATTTCCTATTATGTTAACCTAGGAAATCTATATTTTTTAGATATTCCTCCATTTCATTTAGATTATCAAACTTACTAGCATAAAGTTGGCAAAGAAACTACTAATTTCCTCTTCATTGGAGGAAAGTTCTGCCTTATCATTTTTGAGACTAACAATTTGATTTTCCTCTTTCCTTTTTCTAATGAAATTAACTAAAGGGTTATCTATTTTGTTGGTTTTTTTCACAAAACCAAGTCTTAGTTTTATTTATTAATTCAATAGTTTTCTTATTTTCAATTTTATTACTCTCACCTTTTATTTTCGGGAATTTCCAATTTGGTATTTAATTGAAGGTTTTTAATTTGCTCTTTTTCTAGTTTTTTTTTAATTGTAACGCTAATTCATTGATCTTCTCTTTCTCTATTTTATGCAAATAAGCATCTAGAGATATAAATTTACCCCTTATAACCGCTTTAGCTGTGTCCCACAAATTTTGGTATGTTGTCTCATTATTGTCGTTCTCCTGGATGAAATTATCAATTGTGTCTATGATTTGCTCTTTCACCCATTCATTCTTCACGATTAGATTATTTAATTTCCAATTAACTTGTGGTCTGTTTTCTCCTGGCCTTATATTACATGTGAGTTTTATTGCATCATGATCTGAGAAGGATGCATTTACTATTTCTGCTTTTCTGCATTTGATTTTGAGGTTTTTATGCCGTAACACATGGTCAGTTTTTGTATAACTTCCATGAATCCCTGAGAAAAAAGTAAACTCCCTTCTGTCTCCATTCAATTTCCTCCAAAGATCTATCTTACCTAACTTTTCTAACAATTGGTTTACCTCCCTAATTTCTTTCTTATTTATTTGGTGATTTGATTTATCTAATTCTGAGAGAGCAAGGTTGAGATCCCCCACTAGTATAGTTGTACTGTCTATTTCTCCTTGCATCTCTTTTAGTTTCTCCTCTAGGAATTTGGATGCTATACCACTTGGTGCATATATGTTTGGTATTGATACTGCTTCATTTTCTATGGTACCCTTTAGTAAAATATAGTTTCCTTCCTTATCTCTTTTAATTAGATTTATTTTTTGCTTTTACTTGATGTAACATAAGTATTGCTAAACCTGCTTATTTGTTTACTTGAAGCATAAAAGATTCTCCTCCAGCCCTTTACCTTCACTATGTATGTATATCTATGTTTTACATGTGTTTCTTGTAAACAACATATTGCAGGATTCTGGCTTTTAATCCAGTAGGCTATCCGTTTCCGTTTTATGGGATAGTTCATCCCATTCACATTCACAGTTAAAATGACTCTATCTATATTTCCTGCCATCTTATTCATCCAAAGTTATATTTTTCTCTTCCCTTTCTCCTTACTCTCTTTCCCCCTTCCCAGTATTTTGTTTTTGATGACCACCTCCCTCTAACAGTCCTACCCCCTTTAAAACCCTCCCTCTTTTTTACACCTTTCCCCTAATCCTTCTATTAATTTATCCCTTTCTTTTCCTCCTTTCCCTTCTACTTCCCTATACAGAGGGCCAAGTTTTTCCTTGAAATCAAATGCGTCTGATATACTCTTTTAGAGCCCAATCTAATGAGAGTAAGAATACTCATCACCCTCCCTTCTTTCCCTCAATTTTATTAGATTGTCTTTGTCTCCTCATGAGACTTTGCCTTATTTTACCTCCTTTTTATTTTTAGTTTATTTTACCTCCTTTTCCCTTCCCCTCCCTTTGTTTTTTACAGTATGATGTACCTTTCACCTCTAATTTCTTTTTGATTATTATCAAAGTAAAATCAAATTATACCCCCATTCTTTAAAGATACCCCTAGTAGAGATATAGTTGTCGAGAGTTTTTTCCTTTTTACCTTTTTACACTTCTCTAAAGTTCTGTATTTGGAGGTCAAATTTTTTGTTCAGATTTGGTCTTTTCATTAGAAGTAGGTGAGATTCTCATGTATCATCGAATGACCATCTTTTTCCCTGGAAGATGATGCTCATTCTAGCTGGATAGCTCATTCTTGGCTGTAATGCAAGTTCTTTTGCATCTCGGAATATCTGATTCCAGGACCTTTGATCCTTCAATGTGGAAGCTGACAGATCCTGTGTAATTCTAATGACAGTTCCTCGATATTTGGACTGTTTTTTTTCTAGCAGCTTGTAATATCTTTTCCTTGGTATGATAGTCCTGAAATTTGGCCACGGTATTCCTTGGGGTTTTAATTTTGGGGTCTCCTTCAGGAGGTGATCGTTGAATTCTTTCAATGCCAACTTTGCCTTCTGATTCTAAAACATCAGGGCAATTTTCTTTCATGATTTCCTGGAAGATAGCATCGAGGTTCTTTTTTTCATCATGACTTTCAGGGAGTCCAATAATCCTTAGATTGTCTCTCCTGGATCTGTTTTCCAAGTCAGTTGTTTTTCCTTGGAGATATTTCATATTTTCTTCTATTTTTTTTTTCATTTTTTTGTTTTTGTTTAACTGATTCTTGAAGTCTTATTAGGTCATTCATTTAAATTTGTTCAATTTTAATTTTTAAGGTATTATTTCCTTCAGTTATCTTTTTAGTTCCTTTTTTAACTGGCCAATTGAATTTTTTGGTTCATTGTATTCTTTTTCCTTTTTGACAATTTTATTTTTCAGTGAATTGTTGTCTTTTTCCAATTCACTAATTTTGTTTTTCAGTGAATTGTTATCTTTTTCCAATTCACTATTTTTATTTTCTAGTGAGTTGGTGACTTTTTCCAATTCACCAATTTTGTTTTTCAGTGAATTGTTGTCTTTTACCAATTCACTATTTTTAATTTACAGTGAGTTGGCAACTTTTTTTCCTATTCACCAGACTTATTTTCCAGTTTTTCACATCTCTGTTGCAGGGCAATATTTCCTTCTTGCACTGCCCTCAATTTATTTCCCCAATCTTTTTCTAGTCTCTTTTGATATTCTTTATGCAATCTTCCAGGTAAGCCTTCTGAAAGGGAGACCAGCTTAAGTCCACCTTTGCACCTTTATCTGGGATTGTTTTCAGAATCTCAGGATCTGGGGACTTCTCTAGTTTCTCTCCATAAAAGCTGTCTATGGTGAGAGCTCCCTTCTTCTTGCTCATGATTTTCAGCTGACGTATCAGGCACCAGCAGGGAATTCTGCAGCATCAATTTCAATTTGCCCTGGGGCATTTTGCTGAGTTGACTTCTGGTCTGGGCCTGATCTTGCTAGATCTGCACTTGGACTACACTTTCAGCTGCTCTCAATCCACCCTTTATCAAAGGTAGACCTGCCAAATCACCTGCCGGCAAGCAGAGCAAAGTGGCCCAAGCGTCTCCCAGGGACTTCCTGGCAGCCTAAAATCTTCTGGTCCTTTCGCAGCCCCAGACTTGCACCCCGGCTGTGCACTGGCATCTGAGAGCTGGCAGCTGCTAGGTCCCCTGTCCATCTAAAACTGACCTCAGGAGTTCTTTCAAAGTAGATATTTGATAGAAGTGCGTTGTAGTCCAAGTGTTTGGTGGAGCCCTCACTCCAGAACCAATTTGGAGGCTCAATTTGTCTTGGTCTGAGGGAATGTCTCAGGAGCTCACAGAGGATGCTGTCTGCAGTTCGCCATTTTGGCTCCGCCCCCGTTTGTTGTTATTTTCAATCAATTTGTTGGAAATTT
The DNA here is from genome assembly GCA_023553655.1 of Myrmecobius fasciatus. Lineage (NCBI taxonomy): Eukaryota > Metazoa > Chordata > Mammalia > Dasyuromorphia > Myrmecobiidae > Myrmecobius > Myrmecobius fasciatus. Next base: position 25,811 of record JAJPUD010014995.1, read on the forward strand.
TTCTATGGTTCTTTCAGAATTATATGGATGCTAATTCTATATTTAGGTTATCCATTCTTCCCTATTTATCAATACTAAATAAATATTTATCTTCAGGCATAAAGCATGTCATAGGATCACAGGATAGCTCCTTTATGGTATTTTTAGATCCAGTTTTCTAAATGCAGTCATTACTGGGCATACAACCTTTCCACAAATCTCAATTTATTTAGTGGTACCCACGTCTCCAAGTTTCCAGCATGTTCTCCATATATGTTACCTGGAAGGTTCCTTTGAAGAGAAAACCATTTTTAAGGAAAATTCAATATCTTCTGATGATACTCACAAAATCCTAACTTTTTTCCCCTAGATTTCAGTGTCATACCAGCTATAATTACACAGTTTGATCTGGGAATTGGGCTAAAATGGTGGAGTAGAGAAACACCCAGCTGAGCTCCCCTGATTTCACAGCAAACAATTTTAAAATAACTTCTCAAGTCAAATTCAAAAGCAAGAAAAACAACAGAAAGTGATACAAAATAATTTTCTGGCAAAAAAACAACTACAGTTGACAGGACAAGTCTGTCTCAGTGGGCCATAAAATACATTACAAGCAACAGAAGCTATCCATGCATTAGGTGCATTCAGGGAAGCAACAACTTCAAGAGCTTTCAAACTTTTGAAGTGGAGGGCAGGGAGGACAAGTCCTCAGAATGAGATTACATGTCACCCTCTTCTGGCACTGAGTCCAGAATCTTGTCACATTACCCATAAGTAGTTTAAAAGTAGTGATAGCCTTTGTGACTCTAGGGAAGAAAGTTCTCATCAGCACTTAATGTTAAGAAGTGATACTGATCTCAATTTCGAGAAAGAGGGTATTGAGATTGTAGGAGAGCAGAGTATTTGATCACAGACCTTTGGCCAGGAGAAGTGCCAGGGGAACAATTTCCCAATCTGGTTGAAGACAAGAATCCAAGTCAAACAGGACAGTAATCGTGCTTCTCCTTTGAAGCAACAAAGTCTAAAGATCCACAAAGCTATATGCAAAAACAGTAACAAAAAAGGGCCTGAAACTTGATATAGTATCCCTTTCACCCCAGGAACAGAATCCAACTTTAAAAATGTTTAAAGTCAAGAAATAGGCTAGACACATTTCAGGAGCCAAGATCGCAGACTAAGCAATAAATCAATGCAACCCTCCAATAGACTCAAATCAATGTTTGCTTTAAGGTGACAATAAACTAGTGCCCCAATACAAATCCTGGAGCAGCAGAATAAGCAAGATTAACAGGTTTAAACAGTCAAAAATTTAGAGAATCAGTAGGAGTTATCCTGAGTAAAATGCACAGAAACAGAAGAATATTGCACATAGAAACAGCAAAACGATCCTCTATGAAAGAGTTAGGTTTTCTCAGCATTACTGTGATCTAAGACAATTCTAATAGACTTAGGATGGAAAATGCCATCTGGATCCAAAGAGAACTATGGAGCCTGGATGTGGAACAAGATATAGTATTTTCATGCTTTTTTTTGTTTATTTCTTTTTTCTCCTTTTTTTCTCCCTTTTGGTTTAATTTTTCTTGCAAAACATGATAAATATGAAAATATATTTAACAGTTTTGTACATGTATAACATTACATTGCTTGCTGTCTTGAGAAATGGGAATGTAAGATTGGTGGGAGAAAAAAATTGGAACACAAAGTCTTACAAAAATAAATATTAAAAACTATCTTTACATATATTTGTAAAAATAAAATACTGTTAAGGGGGAAAAAACCTAAAAGTAATTTTGAGACCTATCTTTACAATATTTGGAAAACTAAACTACAATTTAAAAAATCAGTAAATAAAAAGAAAAAAAAAACACCTCAAAAAGGTTTCTGAAGTAACAGAACCAATAAAAAGGTATAGCGTGAAGCAATTTTCCTTCTCAAGACAACCTAAAAGGCAGGAGGAAAGTTCTGTTTCGCTACAGAGATAATGAATACCATCCATTGCAGGCAGTGTCAGCATGGATCACACACATTGGTAATCCACTAGCAGGCTTTGAGGAATGACTGAATTGTCTGTGGCAGCTTCCAGAGCTCTTGGCCCACGGACAGAAAGATTACAAAGAACCTTTTCTTCCAGGTCATTCACAGACCAGAACACAAAACAGAAGACAGTGATTATACAAATAATCACACCATATAAGCATGGGAAAAAATAAAAGCTTACAAACCCAGTAATCATTTCTAAAAACAGTAGCATGAGAAAACTAAAGTTTGAGATAGCGTGGCTAAACTTTAACATAAAATTGCAAAGTTTAAAAAAAAAAAGGCTGAGAGGTGGAGCCAAGATGGTAGAGAAAAGATCTAATATCACCCATAACCATGTTCAGAAATTTTTAAATGTCATAAAAAAAAAATCCTGGAAGACTGAATCCATGAAAAGATGGGGGTGAAATAATTTTCCAGTCAAAGAAATTTAGAAGTTCAGCAGGAAAAATTTGACCCACATGGTTGAGAGTCAGGCATAGCTCACTGCAGGCCATACCACTATGGCCCTAGATCCCAGAAAATGTAGGAGTCAATGGCAGCAGCTGTTTCTGGAAGTCTCAGGGCACTAATGGTAAGAGATTAGTATAACTAGTAAGAAAGAGATAATAGGGCTCATTTTGCTAGTCACACTGAGGCAGAATTCTGCTGTTTTGCCCATACTTGGATCTTGATTACAATCTGAGATGGGAGTTCCAGAGCAAGGAGGATCATTAGCATACCAGAGTTTATGAGGTACACAATAGAGCCAGGACTCTCATTACAATTCCTGGGAAGAAAAGAGTGCTTCTGGTTTTTCACAGACAAGAACACAGTTCAGGAGAATAATAATCACACCGTTCAGTAGATCACACACACCTTAGAAGAACTGAAAACTTATACACCCTTAGAAGTATCATTGAAAACAGTTATATAAACCTGTTAAACTTGGTACCTTGTACCTTCCCCTTGGGAAGCAGAGCCCTACTTTAAAAAAGAATTAAAATTTAAGAAATAAAGAAAAAAACAGGAAAAACAATTCTGACCTTAGAAAGTTACTATCATGACAAGCAAGATCAAAACCCACACTCAGAAAATAACAAAGTCAAAGCTCCTAAATTTAAGATCTCCAAGAAAATGATGAATTGCTTCCAGGCTATGGAGAAATTAAAAAAAGAATTCTGAAAATCAAGTAAGAGAGGTGAAAGAAAAATGGGAATGGAAAAAATCATGAAAAATGAATCAATAGTTTACTAAAGAAGATAGAAAAAAATTAAGAAAATTAAACCTTAAAAAACAAATAGGCAAAATGATGAAAGAGAAAAAAAATGAAGATTAGTATACCTCAAGAAGCAGAAATGGTCAAATGAGAAAAATTGGCAGAAGGAAAAAAAAACCTCCTTCAAAAAGTACAATTGAGCAAATAGAAATGGAAGAACAAAAAGCACACTGAAGAAAATAATTTCTTAAAAATTAGAATTGAGCAAATGGAAGTTAAAGATTTTATGAAAAATAAACAATAAAACAAAGACAAAATAATAAAAATAAAAGAAAATATGAAATAGGTAATTAGAAAAACAGCTGATCTGGAAAATAAATCCAGAGAGAAGTTTTTTTTGTTTGTTTGTTTTGTTTTGTTTGTTTTGTTTTGTTTTTAATTAATGTATTACCTGAAAGCTATCATTTAAAAAAAAAAAGAGCCTAAACACAAACTTTCAGGAAATCATCAAAAAAACCCATTCCTATTAAAAACACTAGAGAGTATAGGAATAAATGGGCTTTTCCTTAAAATGATTAGTAGCATCTACTTAAAACCATCAGCAAGCATCTTATGTAATGGAGACAAACTAGAACCATTACCAATAAGACCAGGAGTAAAACAAGGCTGCCCACTGTCACCATTACTATTTAATATTGTATTAGAAATGTTAGCTTTGGCAATAAGAGAAGAAAAAGAGATAAAAGGAATTAGAGTAGGTAATGAAGAGACCAAATTATCACTCTTTGCAGATTACATGATGGTATACTAAGAGAACCCTAGAGACTCAACGAAAAAACTACTAGAAACAATTCACAACTTTAGTCAAGTTGCAGGATTCAAAATTAATCTACATAAATCATCAGCATTTTTATATATTACCAACAAAGTTCAGCAGCAAGAGATACAAAAAGAAATTCCATTCAAAATAACGGATGATAGCATAAAATATTTGGGAATCTATCTGCCAAGGAACAGTCAGAAACTGTATGAGCTGAACTACAAAACACTTTCCACACAAATACAATCAGACCTAGTCAATTGGAAAAATATTAAGTGCTCATGGGTAGGCCAAGCGAATATAATAAAAATGACAATACTACCCAAACTAATTTACTTATTTAGTGCCATACCAATCAAACTCCCAAGAAATTACTTTACAGATCTAGAAAAAATAGTAGCAAAATTCATTTGGAAGAACAAAAGGTCAAGAATTTCAAAGGAATTAATGAAAAAAAAAGACACATGAAGGTGGCCTTGCTGTACCAGATTTAAAACTATATTATAAAGCAACGGTCATCAAAACCATTTGGTACTGGCTGAGAAATAGAGCAGTCGATCAGTGGCATAGGATAGGATATCAGGACAAGCTATGTAATAACGTTAGCAATTTTGTGTTTGATAAACCCAAAGACCCCAGCTTTGGGGATAAGTACTCACTATTCGGCAAAAACTGCTGGGAAAATTGGAAACTAGTGTGGAAGAAATTAAGGCTGGACCCACACCTAACACCGCACACCAAGATAAGATCTAAATGGGTTCATGATCTAGATATAAAGAGTGATATTATAACCAAATTAGAGGAACATAGGATAGTTTACCTCTCAGACCTGTGGAGATGGGATAAATTTATGTCCAAAGAAGATCTGGAACTCTTAATTGAACACCAGATAGATAATTTTGATTATATTAAGTTAAAAAGTTTCTGTACAAACAAAACTAATGCAGTCAAGATTAGGAGGGAAGCATGAAATTGGGAAATCATCTTTACATTTAATGGTTCTGATAAAGGTCTCATCTCTAAGATATATAGAGAATTGTCTCATATTTATAAGAATTCAAGCCATTTTCCAATTGATAAATGTTCAAAGGATATGAACAGATAATTTTCAGATGATGAAATTAAAACTATTTATCGTCATATGAAAAGGTGCTCCAAATCACTATTGGAGAGAAATGCAAATTAAAACAACTCTGAGGTATCACTACACACCTGTCAGATTGGCTAAAATGACAGGAAAGGATAATGACAGGTGTTGGAGGGGATGTGGGAAGAGTGGGACACTCATGCATTGTTGGTGAAACTGTGAACGGATCCAACCATTCTGGAGAGCAATTTGGAGCTATGCTCAAAAAGTTATCAAACTGGGCATACCCTTTGACCCACCAGGGTTTCTATTGGCCTTATATCCCAAAGAAATAATAAAAGAAGGAAAGGCCCCCACATGTGCAAGAATGTTTGTGGCAGCTCTTTTTGTAGTGGTAGAAACTGGAAACTGAATGGATGCCCATCAATTGGAGACTGGCTGAATAAATTATGGTATATGAATGTTATTGAATATTATTGTTCTGTGAGAAACAACCAGCAGGATGATTTCAGAGAGGCCTGGAGAGACTTGCATGAACTGATGCTGAGTGAAGTGAGCAGAACCAGGAGATCATTATTCACGGCAACAACAATAGTATATGATGATCAATTCTGATGGACATGACTCTCTTCAACAATGAAATGTTTCAAACCAGTTCCAATTGTTCAGTGAAGAAAGCCATATACACCCAGAGAGAGGGATGTGAAATGTGGACCACAACATAACATTTTCATGCTCTCTATTGATGTGTGCTTGCATTGTATTTCCTTTATCTGATTATTCTTTCTTGTCGATATGATTTCTCCTGCACAAAAAAAAAATGGTGTGTGGCAATATCTATACATATATTCGATTTCTTAAGTATTCTAATATAATTATCATGTAATGAATATCCTGCCATCTAGGGGAGGGGTGGGTAGTAGGGGGGAAATTTTGTAACAGAAAGCTTTGTAAGGGTTAATGTTGAAGAATTACCTATACATATGTTTTGCAAATAAAAAGTATTAATATAAAAAAAAGAAATCATCAAAAAAACCCTGCTGTGATATTCAAGAATCAGAGGATGAAATAGAAATGGAAAGAATCCATTCTTTACCTCTTGAAACAAACTCCAAAGTTTAAACTCCCAGGAATATTACGTTCAAATTACAGATCTCCTAAGTCAAGGAAAAAACATTACAAACAGCCAGAAAATAGCAATTCAAATGCTGTGGAGCCATAGACAAAAATAAAAATAAAATAAAAAAAAAAGATCTAGCAGTTTCTACATTAAAGGATCAGAGTATTTGATATTCTGGAGGGGAAAGGAGCTAGGATTATAATCAAAAGTTACCTCTCCACAAAACCCGAGTATAATCCTTTAGGGAGAAAAAGGATATTTAATGATATAAAGGACTTTTGAGAATTCTTGTTGAAAAAAATCATAGGTAAATAGAAAATTTTAATTGAAATTCAAGATAAAAATCAAAGGAAGTTGGGGCAGCTAGGTGGTGTAGTGTATAGAGCACCAGCCCTGAAGTCAGGAGGACCTGAGTTCAAATCTGGTCTCAGACATTTAACATTCCCTAGCTGTGTGACTCTCAGCAAGTCACTTAACCCCAATTGCCTCAACAAAAAAAGAAAAAAAAATTCAAGGGAAGTTTAAAAAGGTAAATATGAATGGGAAATAAAAAAGAATTTAATAAGTCCAAATTGTTTACATTCCTACATTAGAAAATGATATTTGTAACTGATAAGAACTTTCTCATTATTAGATAGAAGGAATATAAACAAAGGGCTCAGGTGTGAGTTGAAGGTGAAGGGATGCTATCTAAAAAAAAGTTAAAATTAAGGGGTGAGAGAGGAACGTATTGAGAGAAAGAAAGAGGTAGAATGAGATAAATTACTATACATAAAAGTGTTAAGAAAAACTTTATATAGTGGAGAGAAAGAGGAAAAGGTTAAGGGGAATAAGTGAATCTTACTTTTGTCAGAATTGACTCATAGAAGGAATAGCATTCACTTGAGTGGATAAAAAAATCTATCTAATCCTACAGAAAAGTTGGACCAGAAGACAATAAGAAGAGGAGAAGGGGTTGATTTAAGGAAGGGTCAATTGGATAAGGGGGTAGTAAGAAGTAAATTATTTTTGAGAATGATAGACAAAAAGAGAGACAGAATGGAATAAATGGGCAGGGGAATAGGATGGAGAGAAATAGTTGGCAGTGGTTATTAAACAAAAAAATAAAATAAACAAGTTTCTCTGATAAAGTCCTAATTTCTCAAACATGTAGAGAACTAAGTCAAATAAAAAAAAAATGAAGAACCATTCCATAATTGATAAATGATTAAAATATGTGGACAATTTTCAGATGAAATCATCAAAACCATCTATAGTCATATGAAAAAAAAATGCTCTCCTTATTGATTGGAGAAAATGAAATTAAAACAATTTTCATGCATATTAGATTTGATAATAATCCAGAAAAGGAAAATGACAAAAGTTGAAAGGTGTATGGGAAAAATTATACCTTAATGCATTGTTGGTAGAGTTGTGAAATAAACTGCCCATTTTACAAAGCAATGTGGAACTATTCCCAATGGACTTAAAACCAAACATATTGTTTGACCTAGCAGTAGTAGATCTGTATATCCAACAGATTTTGTTTTAAAAGGAAAAAGACCTGAGGCAGCTAGGTGGCACAGTGGATAGAGCACTAGCCTGAAGTCAGGAAGACCTGAGTTCAAATCTGGTCTCAGACACTTAACATCCCCAGCTGTGTGACCCTGGACAAGTCACTTAACCTCAATTGCCTCAGCAAAAAAGAAAAAAAAAGGACAAAAGGAAAAAGATTTTTATGTACAATAATATTTACAGCAGTTCTATTCTGATGTCAAATAATTAGAAATTGAGGAGATTCCCATCAATTGGAAAATAGCTTAATAAATTATTATATGTAATGATGATGGAATATTATTTTGTTACAAGAAATGATTAGCAGTATATGCTCACAAAAACCTGGAAAGACTTTACATGAGCTTATACAAAATGTCTATCAGTATTTTAAAATGATCAGGTGTGAATGGTTTAGCTATTCTCAGTAATACCATGATCCAGTATAATTCTGAAAGATGAAAAATATTATTCATTCCCAAAGAAAGAACTGATGATGTCTAAAGATATGACTGAAACATATTTTTTTTCTTTTCTTCATTTTTCTTAAGGATTTTTTTCCTCTAATGGTCTATCATCCTAAAATTTTCTAAGATTCTATTTACTTCTTGAAATTCTTTCCAATTTATTTTGTGGTTAGATTTATTTTGTTCTGACAGAGCAAGGTTGAGATCCTCCACTAATATAATTTTGCTGTCTCTTTATTCCTGCATCTCTCTTAACTTCTTGTTTAGGTATTTGGCTGCTATACCACTTGGTGCATATATGCTTAGTATTGATATTGTTTCATTATCTATGGTACCTTTTAGTAAAATATAGTTCCCTTCCTTATCTCTTTTAATTAGATCTATCTTTGCTTTTACTGGATCTAAGATCAGGATTGCTACCCCTGCTTTTTTGTTTTGTTTTGTTTTGTTTTGTTCACCTGAAGCATAAAAGTTTATGCTCCAGCCCTTTGCCTTCACTCTCTATGTATCTCTATGCTTTAGATGTGTTTCTTGTAAACAACATATTGTAGGATGCTGGCTTTTAATCCAATCTTCTGTTTTATGAGAGAGTCCATCCCATTCACATTCACAGTTCAAATAAATAATTCTGTATTTCCTGCCATCTTATTTACCCAAAGCTATCTTTTTTTTGTTTTTTGTTTTTGCTTTCCTTTCCCTTTTCTCCCTTTCCCCCTCCCCAGTATTTTGCTTTTGATGAGCAACTCCTCCAGTCTTCCCCCCTTTAGAGCCTCTCCCCCTTGTTTACACCTTTCCCCTAATTTTTCTATTTTCCCTTCCCTTCCCTTTCTTTTCCTCCTTTCCCCCTCACTTCCCTATAAGGTGAGACAAGTTTCTCTGTGAAACCAAATATATCTGATATTCTCTTTTAGAGCCCTATCTGATGAGAGGAAGATTCACACAATGCTCATCCCCCTCCCTTCTTTCTCTCGATTATGTTAGGTGTTCTTTGCCTCTTCATGAGATTTTGCCTTATTTTTATCTCCTTTTTTTTAAAACTTCCTTTTTTCTTCTTTTTCCAGTATGATCCCCTTTCCACCTCTAGTTTATTTTTTATATTATCAAAGTAAAATCAAATTATACCCACATTCTCTAAGTATATCCATAATAGAAATATACTTCTCAAGAGTTCTTTCCTTTTTACCTTTTTATGCTTCTCTTGAGTTCTGTGTTTGGAAGTCAATGTTTTTGTTCATTAAAAATAGGTAAAATTCACCTATATCATTAAATAAATCTTCCCTGAAAGATGATGCTTATCCCAGCTGGATAGGTTATTCTTCACTGTAGTCCAAGTTCTTTTGCCTTTTGGAATATCTGATTCCAGGCTCTTTGATCCTTTAAGGTGGGAGCTGATAGATCTTGTGTGATTCTAATTACAATTCCTCCATATTTGAATTGTTTCTTTCTAACTGCTAGAAATATCTTTTCCTTGATGTGATAGTCCTGAAATTTAGCTACAATATCCCTTGGGGATTTAATGTT
>JAJPUD010014996.1:1617-23046 GCA_023553655.1 Myrmecobius fasciatus
ACACACACACACATACATATATATACTTAACTTGACACTCAGTCAACAAGTATTTACCAAGCACCACTATGATGATGGGCACTGTACTAAGCTCTGAAAATACAAAGAAAAACAAAAAACAGTCCTGGTTCTCAAGAGGAACACAGTGTAATGGAGAAGACAATATACTAACAATGTACACACAGGAAAAAAACTGAGGTGGCAAACAATAATCTTAGTAGACCCTAAGATTAAGAATGAACAAGAAAGGCTTCTTATAGAATATGGGACTTCAACAGAGACTTGAAGGAAACCAAAAGTTGGGAGGCAGATGAGAAGGGAGAGAATTCAGGGCATTGAGCAGAGTCAATGAAAATGTATGAAGTTAGGAGGAGTATTTGTAATTCCATCCCAGAAGCAGCAAGGAGGTCACTACCACTGGATCAAATAGTACAGAATGAGAAATCTATATCAAGAGCCATCTTCAATGGGAAAGGGACTGGAGAAATCTAATAGAAAGGAATTTACATAATTCGACATGAATGTAATCAACTCCAGTGAGATTCCTTCTGCACACTAGCTTGAAGAGTAAAACTGTCTAGATAAAGTTGACACCTAAACAGACCAAGGAAAATCATTTTACTAAATTATCAGACTGATTACATTAAAGTTATATAATTGAGATTCTTCCACATTAGTTTTTTGGTTTGGGTTTTTTTTTTTTTTCCCCTGAAGTAGCCACTACACGTACAGATGTCTCCAATACTATTACCTAAAAGAAAATTACAGCTCAAGGCACCTATGACTTCTAGGTTGGCCTATGTAATTCTGCTGTGGTATTTTTAAAGTTTACCTTTAAAAATACAGGGGGAAGTAACATACCAATTAAATTACCAAAGAATTACTTTAGGAAGTAGAAAAAATAATAAGCAAAAGGTCAACAATATCAAAGGAATAAATTTTTTAAAATAGGTAAAGAGGATTGTGGGAAGATGGTGGAGTGGGTCAGAAAATTCCAAGTGCTCCACAATTTCCTTAACAAATAAAAAAATTATACCTCTGGTCTGCCACAGATTAGTGAAAAGAAATGGAGCAGAATAGAGGTCCTCCTAGGAAAAAGAAGCCCCAAAAAAAGACTCCAGTAAGGAGGATTAACCTATGTGAAGTGTAAACATCTCCAGGATACTGTGGAAACAGCAAGTAGGAAGCCCTGGGTCTAGCTGGGTTTAGAGGTAACCTCAGTCTCAACCACAGGAATTTCTATCTCTCAGACAATAGATAGTGTGAGGAGATCAGAACTTGAGTCCTTAAAGACTGAGAGAACCTCTCTTGGTAAGGAATGTCTGAGAACCACTGGATGAATGCAGAAACAGTGGAGCAGTTTAGCTGCTGGCTGCTGGCACTTATAGGAGGGTACAATTCTAGGTTTTGGGTTCCAGGCTAGAAGGGAAAACTGAAGTGAAGTCAGAAGTACTACTCCCACCCCCCTGCCACTCCAGGACTAGAGATGACTACACTATTAAATTCTTATTTTTTAAAAAATGAGCCAGCAAAAAAAAAGAGAAAGAAGCCATCCATAGAAAGTTACTATGGGAATAGGCAACTCTAGTGTTCATCTTCTGAAGAGGGCATTGAAGTAGGTGAAATGGGGTATGTAAATTAATGGAAAGGGATAAGGAAGGGTGAGGGAGTGAAAGCAGAAGATAAGTGAGGGATCTGGACTGACAAGCAAGGAACTTAAGTAATAGCAAGGCTAGTTAACAGTTAGAAGTAAAGTAGAAAAATTAACAGGCACAGGAAATAAGAAATATACACAAACATAATAATAATGATCAGAAGTATAACTTAGTAAGGAAAAATGGGAATAGTAATCATTGATCTCAAAGTTAAACTTAAAAATGATTCAGAGAAGGACAATTATGAAAACATTGTCTTCTATTATTATTATATATGCTTCCTTGAAATGAAAAATCTTTGTTACATATTTTCAATCCTCCCTAATGTTTTGCTGGGCACATGATATTTTGTTGCTGTTGTTTTCTTCTTCTGTTTGTCTTTTTCTATTTTATTTTTTTCCTTATTTTGCATTTGTTTTAAATAAATATATTAAAAAAGAAAATATTTTCTAAAAAGATAAAATATGTAAAGGAAAGGGTAAAGCAGTTCCACATCTCAAACTATAACAAAAAATGGTAATTATCAAAACAGTTTGGTACTATATAATGGATTGATTTGATTCATGCGACAGAATAGGCACACAATAAACAGAAGCAAAAAAGCACAGTAACCTAATGCTTGGTATGGTCAAAGATCACAGCTATTAAAGCAAGAACTCATTATCTAACAAAAACTGCCACGAAAATTGGAAGCTAACCAGGCAAAACTCAGATCAGGTATGAAACCATATTTCAGATTGTATACCAAGATTAACTCAAAATTGATACATAACACAGAAATAAAGGGTGGCATAAGCAAATTAGGAAAGTACAAAGAAAATTACCTATCATATCTATGAAGAGAAGAAAAGTTTATGACCAACAAGAGACAGAGAGGATCATAGATGGATGGATAATTTTGTTTACATTAAATTTAAAAGATTTTGCACAAACAACAATACTATATGATGATCAATTCTGATGGACATGGCTCTCTTCAACAATGAAATGTTTCAAACCAGTTCCAATTGTTCAGTGAAGAAAGCCATATACACCGAGAGAGAGGGATATGAAATGTGGACCACGACCTAACATTTCCATGCTCTCTACTGATGTTTGCTTGCATTGGGTTTCCTTTCTCAGATTTTTTGTTTGTTTTTTGTAGATACGATTTTTCTTGCACAACAATGATAAGTGTGGAAATATGTATACATATATTCGATTTGTCAAGTATTTTAACATAATTAACATGTAGTGGATTTCCTGCCATCTATGGGAGGGGTGGGGAATAGGGGGGAAAAATTTGTAACAGAAAGCTTTGTAAGGGTTAATGTTGAAGAATTACCCATACATATGTTTTGCAAATAAAAAGTTTTAATATTAAAAAAAAAAAGATTTTGCACAAACACAAATAATGTGATCAAAATGAAAAAGAAGTTAACTGGAACAAAAATTTTTTATAGGAAGTTTCTCTGATAAAGGTCTCACTTCTCAAATATATATATGGAGAGCAAAGCCAAGTTTATAATAATTCCCTAATTGATAAATGGTTAAATAGAAAAAGATAGTTTTCTGAAGAAGAAATCAAAATTCTCAATAGTCATATAAAAAAAGTTCTAAATTGCCAATAGAGAAATCTGATTTAATACTTCACATCCTTCAAGCTAAGAGAGAAAATGATAAATGCTAAAGAAGGTTAAAAAAAAAAAACACAGGCACATTAATACACTATGGACGAATTATGAATTAGTTTACCATTCTGGAGAAAAAATTTAGAACTTTGTCCAAAGGATTCAAGAAGACTTTTTTTAAAAATTTTTTTAAATAAAGGATCAATATAGATAAAAAATACCAATAGCAGCTCTTTTTGTGGTGATAAAGAATTGGAAACTGTGTGGATGGCCTATAAATTAGGAAATGGTTGAACAAGATATGGTACGTGATTGTAATAATACTATTCTGTTGTAAGAAATAATGAAGTGGATGGTTTCAGAAAAACCTGGGAAGATTTATATGAATTGATGTGAAGTGACCAGAACTAGGAGAAAAATGTACACAGTAACAGCAATATAGAAATAATAATTAACTGTATAAGAGTTAGCAACTCCGAATTGCTATGATTCATAATAATCTTAAATGACTCAAAATGAAAAATGTTCTCCACTTCCTGATAATGAATTAATGGACTCAGTCTGGACAAAAGAATAATTTTTCATTTTCTTTTTTTGTTTGTCGTTTTTCCCCCTGCATCATAGAATGTGGAAATATATTTATTTTTGTATGACTTCATGTGTTTATAATGAGCATTATTATTTCTTGCCTTCTCAGTGGATGGGGGAAGGTATGAAGGGAGGTAAAGAATTTAAAACTGAAAATTAGGGTGGATATGAAGGGAAAAAAGAACATGATAAGCATAAAAGTAGCTATCCCATCCAAAAAACAGGAAACCATTGGCACTACCATGGTATAGATTCACTGTTAATGTGATTATAACATGTGAGGAATTTGTATACAAACTCAAGGGACCTAAATAGTACAATAGATAAAGCAGTAGTATTGGAATTAGACTCATCTTCATGAGTTCCAATCCAACCTCTTTCTGGCTGTATTACCCTAGGCAAGTTACTCAACCTTGTTTGCCTCAGTTCTTCATCAACAAAATGAACTAGAGAAGGAAATGACAATCCACTCCAGTATCTTTGCCAAGAAAATCCCAAATGGGATCATAAAGAGTCAGACATGACTTAAAATGCCTGAACACTACACTGTGAATTTTTATTTTTGAGTATGTGTTGTCAAGCATTTTAAATGATGTTCTATTGTCTCTGCTTCAATCAGACATAGTGATGATCTAAATAAAGAACTGTCAACTACATTTACCTTGGATTCATCTGGCTAACATCTACTTAGCACATTATCTTACAGATGATCTTATTAGAAAGAATCTTTCTATGAGTGTTCTTTGAAATTTAAGACAATTCAATCTTAAAGAAATGAGATTAAGTATATATTCAAATCTATGCGGATATTTGAGTGTTTTTAGCACCTTTCACATAAAAACTGTTACCATTAAGTCAGCTGATTCTTCATTATAATCATCTTGTTTGGTGACATTTGAAAAGGAGCGCAATGCTCCTGTAAGACGAGGTAAGTCCATATTATTCACTTAGTGATCCATAGAAGAAATGAAATCTTATTTCAATTTCTAAAACCTGAAACAGACAAAAAAAAATTATTTGGTTGTTTTTTTTCTTTAGCAGTCAAGTCAAATAAATTCATTTCTACAGGAAAAACAATTGTTGAAATAACAATTATTACAAATTCTAGAAGACTCACCTTCCATCTTTACAACACAAAGCTATTTAAATATATGTGCTGTTTATATATTTCACATGTTATAATAAAATTATTACTAGTTAAAAAGGACTGCGGCAAATTCTCAATATTTCTTAAGGATATGTACTAGAATTTCCTGCGAATAAGTAAGTAAATGTTAGAACATTTACAGTAATGGGGGGAGGAGAGGGCGCTAAATTAATACCAAAAGGCTTACAATCATGCAAGGCTATCTATCTTTCCTCTGTACCTTTACACTTACATCTTTTTCAAATGGCTCTACATACTCAAAGGGCTCAGCAAGTGAATAATGAAAACTGAATGTTGTATAAGGCAAAAAAAGAGATTCTTTTGTACTTTTAAATACATTGACATCTTTTTAAATGATATAGTATCTCTAGAGCTACTGATGGTACATTCACAGAAATTCTTGATCACCTTGTGGGATTTAAGAACATTGATCATGCTTTCCCACCAGAAAAACTTTAGCATTTTACTTTTTCAAAAATAATATTTCTTATTTTCTGAACACAACAAAAAATTATTGCTTATATAATAATAAAAATAAAGCATTCAAAATTGTTTGTTTTGAAACATTTTCATTCATTTTCCTGTGCTCAGTTAAAAATATTGAGATTCTTACACTGAGTTTACCTAGAAACAAAGGTATTATCCTGATGTAAAATAACATATATATCATACCATAGTCTTTACCATAACCTCTCACATTTTATATTTTTTTAAATCCACATCCTATAATCACCAGGGCTCCTGACAATAAAAATTGAAGAATTTTTACTTTCTCTCTGAAGTTTTATTAATACAATTAGTTGATTTATATGAGTCAATTATCTTATGGAACTTCAAAGAGACAATTTATTCAATATTATTCAACAATGTAGATGCCAAATAGAACAGGAGATAAATGAATTTCCATTATTAAATATCCCTATGTAATCTTCCAAAATTTGTAGTCATAACAATTCAAGTGTCAAAGCTTTTCTCAAGGATGTTTTGCATAAAGCAATATTTTATTTGGATTCACTTACTATGCAACAAAAATACCATTATTTTATACTTTAGAAAAAGGACAAATGTTTTCTCAAGGACTTTTCCTTCTCCAGCAAATGTCTCAAAAGTTTAAAAAAAAAAAACCATAAACAAGACCTCTTGGTTTTTACAACATGCATACTCTTATTTCTAATCACATATCTAATCAATTATTAAGCCAAAGCAATACTGGCACTGTATAATCTAATTTGTTTACTTAAAAGATTAACACAGTAGAGATATTTAATATGTTGACTGAACTGTGGAATATTCGAGTACCTTGATTTCAACAAAGTTTTTAAATGATAGATATTACTAGTCATGTTTCCTATATTATAAAACTTCTAATAACTATTTCTTTGACTTAAAAAAATATAGGAAAATGAGGAGTATTTCCCACAGATCAGGGAATCTGTGGGTGAATTTCCCTACTTGTAAAATTTAAATTCATTTCAATAACCTTGCAAAGAAACCATATAAAAAATGAACAAGGTAAAACCACAATAAAGAAATAAAAATAATAGTGCCTACTATACAATTAAGATATCAAAATAGAAAAAAACTGATAGAGATAACCACCAAATTATACTCAAATTAATAGACATGAAATAAAAATCTTAATTTCAAATAGATCCAATTTTTTAAAAATGAATTTGAACTAGCTGCAAAAGAACTAAATACCCTGGTCCAGATGAATTTGCAAATGAATTCTATCAAACTTTTTAAGAACATTATATTACACATGAAAAAATATATATATACTCTATCATACTACTTTCATGAAACAAATAATTGTTATGATTAAATCAGGGAAAGATAACCTGAAGAAAAACAACTATATTCCAATATCACTAAAGAATATTTCTGATTCAAAATCTGAAAACATAAACTTAAATAAAAAACAAAGCAACATAATCCAAAAAAAATTTCATTGTGACTTATATACATTATTTATACAAAATATACAAGACAATTAATCACATTAAAAAGTATATTAACAAGTCTCTAACAAAATAACCTCATTTATTAAAAAAGTTCTATAAAGCACAAGCATAGAAAAGATATTCAGAATGATTTTTTTTAAAATAACTCCATAAAACCAAAAGCTAACATTATATGCAATGGGGAAACAATAGAAGCTTATGAGTAAATATAGGAGTTTATGTGAAATTGTCTGAAATTTTAGAAGTAGCAATCAGGAAAAGAATAAAAAAAACTTTCCATTTAAGTATGGCATACATAATGGTTACATTCAAAATCCCAGAAACTCAGGTAAGAAACTAATTGAGACAAAAAGTATCTGAATATAAATTGAGTCTACAAAAATTAACAGTGTATCTATAAAAAGTACTTAAATGTTTCTTCCTTTTTTTTCTTCTATTCTTCATTACATAGTAATAAAAGGGAAGTTCTATTCAAAGCAAATCACAGAAAATATCTTGAAGTTAATATACCAACCAACTTACAACCAAGATTTATACTGTTACATTACAAAATACTTCTAAGCAATAAAGAGCCTTTAAAAAAATATACAATAAAAATATCAAAACTATCTAAAGTAATTGCAAATTTATTATTAACAACGACCAAGTGGCTAGTAAGGGTCAACTCCCAAAGCAAAGGTGATGAAAATTCAAAGTTGTCAGATAGTCTACATGACATTAATGTACATCCAGGCAAGTTCATAGAGGAAAGGCATAGTCAGCAAAAATAATCAACATTGTTAATATAGACTTTACAGAAAAGGGCAAAAACAAGTATTTGAACTACTTCTATCAATTTCAAGTATTCAAATGACTTCTATCAATTTCTATTTGTATCAATTCAACATATTTCACAAATGGTAATCCCCTTACTTTCCTCAAAAAAGAGGCAAAGTCAAAACTCATTAAATTTCATTCTGCTAAACCACAAATTTGATAAACCCTAACATACACACACACACACACACACACACACACACACACACACACACACACACACAGAGTCTCTGATTTCTGAAAGATATTTAATAGCAGAGTAGTAAGGAGGTCATATATTAATGAGATACCTCTATTTTTATACAATATGCTAAGGAACATTTAAAAAGGTTCCATACATCTTGTAGAATTAAATAAAAATAAATTAATAAGATGAATTGTATCTTATTCAAATACAATTTGGATTGTATCTTTTTCTTCCTCAAATTACCTTTTCCTAGAATGTGTCTTTCTCATCAGAACAAAATTAGAGTTCTAATCTGAAAGAAGCTTTATACTAAATTCCTTGGGTCAACAAAAGATAACACCATCGCTAAAGTGAATCTGTTCAAAGTTGCATTTGTGTATATTTAATGCAAAAGAAAACTCTTAAAAAGTGTACACTTAATGCAAAGGCATGACAGAAAACTCTTAAAAAGGTAACTGGAGCTTTTAAATAACTAAGGAGAGTATAGGGAAATGCTTGCACTTTAGGACTTAAAGAAACTAGGTTCCTTACAAAGACCCAGATAAAACTCTAAAAATGAGACAAAAGGAACAGTGATAAAGAAAGCCAAAAAGAATCACCTATAAACTAAACCCAGCCAAGGAATATAAAAAAATGACTGTCAAAATACTACATTAGTCCTTAATGGAGATAAGCCAAAGCAGGTGGAAGACAGTCCAAACCAGCCCAATCCCACAGAAAGAAAAAAACTCTGAGAAGCACATAGCATAGGGAAGCTCAGAACCTTGCACAGGAAAGCTAAGAAGCCCTGTGCATAGAAGTAGACAGGCTCAAAACAGCATCAATGCAGCCCATTCCTAACCCAATATCCAGGCAACATAGCCTGAAATAATAGAACGCAGATAATTCCTGTAGAAGGTGGGGGTCTTAGTAATCATACTCAAAAATAAATAAGGTCTGCCTATATTAGCCAAGAGTAAAGGAGTCTGACACAAATATGCAAGCTCCTAATCCTGAAACTGTTAATAAAGGGAAGAAAAAGCAGGAAACAATGAAAAAATACCTTGGACTGAATGAAAGATACCTAAATGGAAAATGCAAAAGGAGAGGAAGCCCAGAGTAGGACTTGGGAGGGTGGGGGAGGGGGAGGAGGAATGAAATAATATATACAAAATAAGACCATTAGAAAGAAAAGAATGACAAAGAGAATTTTTAAAACTCACTCAACAATTAAAATTCCTGAAAGCAAAAATAGGCCAAAAACAAGAAAAAACTCAATGAAACAACAAAAAATATTAAAACAAAATTCAAACAAGGAAAAAAAAAAAAAGAATACAAATGACCTAAAAACAGATCAAGGAGAGACAACCTAAGAATTACTACACTACTTGAAAATCATATCTAGGATCAAGTCTTTGAAATAGCAATGATTCCAGCCCAATGAGCATAGTCATCATCCTAGGAAAATAGCTTTGTGGAGATAAAGCTTGGCAACTGTTCTTACAGATGCTACAGCCACATCTACTAAAGTCCCAGGAAGGAAAGTTCTTGGCACTCAAATTCTTGGCACAGTTAAATGATTCAACATCAGAAATTGATGATTTTATTAGTAAAAATAACATTAAAGATGACGTATTATCCACTGCTTTGCTATTATAACCTAAAGAACATAGGACCTTTTTATCTAAAATGTAGCTGTTATAATTCCTAAATTATTATTATATTGTAATTATGAAAGCTCCTTGAGAATAGGGACTATCTTACTTTATTATTCATATCCTCAGTATTTATTAAAGTGCTTTATACACAGTAAGAGATGCTTCACTCACTTATTCACTCATTCATGACAAAAAAAGTTTTAATACCATATTTCAAGAAATCATAAATAAAACCACATAGATCTCTTAAAAACAGAAGCCAGAAATATCACAACTAAATACCAATTAGGATCAAACTATCATTTTTAAAAGTGAACTAAATCAGAATTGAAGTGCAAAATAATCAGGCATAAAAATTTCCAAAAGTACATCTTTTTCCCCAATGAGATTATTATGTAATTTATATTGCCTTGCCAGCACTTTAATGAAGAGTGAGGATGAAGACGATGTTCAAGACAGGCTAAAGACTGCTTTCTTTGCAGTCACAAAAACACAAATTCTAGAAGTTGGAAAGGGGCTAAGAGGTTCTCTGGACTAACTCATGACCTAATGCATAAATCCTTTCACAAAAAAAGACTCTAACTGGTCATTTTAAAAATAATGGTCTGTAACTTCAATCATTTCTAATTCTTTTACTCAACTTTCTATAAGGGATAGCTCTTCATTTTAACACTAGACATTTCTTATTTTTGTAAGATTTTATTGATGCTTTCTTTTTGGTAGGGGAAATTAATATTACTCATATCCTAATAACTTCCCACCCTCATCCCCATAGAACCCTCCCTTGTTACAAACAAATTAAGTCGAGTAAAACAAATGGGTGCATTGCCTATGTCTGATAAATGCCTGGTTCTGAATCTAATCTACCACTTCTCTGATATCTTCAACCATCATGACAAGTCACTACATTGTTTCAGATTAAGCCCTAATTTCTTAAAATTTTATAAGCAGGTAAGTCGGGAGTCCATCAAGTGCTGACTCTGAAGTAAATCCTGAATTCAAATCCAGGTTCAGATTACTAATTTACTAGCTATGTGACCTTGGGCAAGTCAACCTCTGTTTGCCTCAATTACTTCAACTGTAAAATGGAGATAATAATAATACCTCCCCATGAGGGGTGTTGTAAGGTCAAAATGAGTTAATACCTGTAAAGCCCCTAAGCCAGTATCTGGAAACACAGGTGTGATATAAATACTAGCTATTATTATTTTTAAAAGCCAAAAGTTTAAAATGTTTAGAAGTAGTTAAGTCAAAACATAAGGAAGTAAAAGAGATTCCATTTTCAATTATAAAGAAGAAACATGTTCAGGGAGAACTGATGCCCAGTCCCTTAAGTGTACCTACTCAATAGAGTGGAAAAATGTTTTAGATTCCAATCACTCCTATTCTCCTCCCTCCCCCATATAAGTGAGCAGTATTTGGATAAGTAAAGGAGACCACTTATGTTGCCAAAAAGAAGAAAAGAAAAAGGGGGGAAAAAGAAAGTGAATAAAGTATTTAAAATAACATGCACAGAAAATAACAGAAGGAAGTTCATAAGGAAACACATAACAGTTTTGAAATTAACATTAAATTTGTTAGGTGCTTTTTAAAAACAAAAGCAAACTAAACATTAGAAATTTGCAGCTTTATATATAAAATCATCTTTTATGATCTGCTTCATATATGAACATACTAATTTTTTTGATGTCTAAGTACAGAGCAGATGGGGGGGAGGGGGACGAGGGGCGAAGAGGGAGAAAGGGGAGATGGAGTTACCTGCCCAGAATCGCATAGCTAGGAAGTGTTATGTGTCTGAGGCCAAATTTGAACTCAGGTCCTCCTGACTTCAGGCCCAGTGCTCTATCCACTGCACCATCTAGCTGTCCCAGTTTTTTGTTTTGTTTTGTTTTGTTTTTTGTTTTGTTTTTTTAATAAAATAAAATGAACCTTACTTGTAGTTTAAAAAAATAATAATTCATGATGATAGAGAAAGAATAATAATAATGGGCACTAGCAGATAACTTTAAGGTTTATAAATCACTTCATGTATATTATCTGATCCTTATAACAATACTGTAAAGTAAATACCATCTATCATCTACTACTATTTTCACCTCCATTTTAAAGATGAGGACATGAGTCTCAGAAGTTATTTACATACTCATGGTCACAGAGATAGCATCAAAAAAAGAATTCAAAATCACGTCTTTTATAACTCCAAACCTACCTTTTTTTCCTCCATACAATTAAAAAAAAAACTTTTTACTAAATGAAGCTTCTTGTTAAATAATGAAATATTGCTTTTTTTAATTCAATAAAAATGGTGAAATACATTTGTGAAAATTTATGCAAATTTCACATAAGGATCAATCCTAACAGATGATAATCGGAACAGTAACAATGAGTGGGATTCTATAAACATCCATTGTGTTTCATTTCTCTTCTTTCAAATAACCAATTTAGATTCAAAGCCACATCTAGTCATCCTGATCTATATCTTGCCCCTGAACCCAGATGACTCTGGAGGAGAGAGTTTGGCTAGTGACTTTGCACAGTCCTATCTCACTTAAATTCTCCTTCCAGATGTCATGGTCCTCTTCAAGATGGAAGGCCAACAACTACTTAGAATCATTAAGTGATCAGTTATAGTTCATTTAGTTTTTCCTTCCTTTTTATCAGTTTTAGTTAAAACTGACAATTAAACCAAAGTAATACATGAAATACCCATTTTCAAAAAATTTGACCGTATGCAATTATTCAAAAGAATGAAGCAAAGTTCTTCCCATTTTTTTAAGAATACATACTGGCAATTTAATATTACAGAAAGAACAAATATTTTGGCCAACTGTAGGTCAATGAATTTGTCAAATTTTCAACCTAAAAAAACAGTTGAAATTGAAATTAAGATTCCAGAAAGAAAAGGAAATACTTGGAAACGTGAGAGCAAAAAGTAGATAAAGACTATAGGTCCAGATTTTGTCTAGAATAGGAGCTCTTAACCTGGGATCCATGCATTTGGATGGAGAAAAAATATATTTTCACTAATCTCTTCCTATTATTTATCATTTTCCTCAATTATTTTAAAGCATTATTGTGAGGAGACCATAGACTTTACCAGACTAACAATGCAGTCCCTGACAGAGAAAAAAAGTTAAGAACTTTGGCCTAAAAACAATTATTATATCATTTTGTAAAGCTTTCTTTACATACAGAACCCCACTGAAGTTTAACAATGTTCAAGTATTATAGGTATTATTAGTAATATTATTACTTTATAGAGGAAGAAGCCAAAGCTCCCCATAAAGTGACTTGTTCATGGTCACCCAGCTAAGAGTCAGAAGGCTGTCAACCTAGTTCCGATTTCAAGTCCAGTCTTTTATTATACTGTTACTCTAAAAAAAAATTTTTTTTTTTCTCCAGGGCAGCACCATTACTATTTGTCCCAAACATAAAGCACAAGGGAAAAAAAAATAGTAAGAGTAGGGGGGGAAGTTATTAATACAGTAGTAATACCTGAGTATCTTTAAAATCTGAAATGTGCTTTTCATTTTCATGAAATCTGGTTGTAGCATCTTCAACACAACATAATCTTGGAGTAAAATAGGTCACCCTTTTTTCAAGTGAAACTGATTTCTACTGTGAAATGAATAAGCGCTATCCTTCATATTGCATCAACAAACTCAGCACAGTACCCAAGAAAGAATATTGCTGTTTAGTTCTCAATGAAAATAAATCAAGACACAACTTGTTAGTTTCACTTCAACAGAGAAGCTAAGAAAGAAGAAAATGTAGTCAAACGGGCTGTCATTAAAATGAAGTTCATTAAATTTCTCTCCTATAGAAATTCCGCTGTGGCAATATTCCATTTACATACATAAAGCAAATCTACATATCTTTCTTTAACTTTTAAGTTCCCAAGAAAGCTGTTCTTAAGTCCTATATTTCTTCACTAATATCCTCCCCTTCATTACTTGACATCTGCACCAGAAAATGTTTCGGACTCAAGCACAATCAACTTAAGTTTCGTTTTTTCCAACAGAAACCATCCAAACACAAGCTTGGAATAAAAACTCTCCTAACTGCACAAGTCTGGGACGGACACACCTTGGGCACAGAGAGTCGTTTTCACTAAGGACTCCCTTCCTGTCCCCAGCACCCCTCGCCCCTCCACCCAGCCTGGTTCTTCCATCTGAACAAGTTTCGGGTGATCAGTGGTGACCACTCTCAAGGGAGCAAGGAGGGTGGGGGAGAAGGGGAAAAGACGACTGACAGCTCAAGCTCAGAACTGAATTCCGAGGAAGAGCTAGTTTGGGGCTGAGAAGTGAGGTCGACACAACCGGCAGGCAGAAACTCCCCTCCCCATCCCCCCAAGGGCTAAGTCCAGTCCCTCTGGCCCCCAGTCGTGCCCAACTTCCTGGTTTCGTAGCTCTACCTCCGCACCTCCCGGCCAGCCGGGACTCCCACGTTTTTCCAAAGCTCCATCTCCTACCTTATGCGCTTTCCTCTCTATGCTTTGCCTCTCCAAGTCGATCTCCACGTCTGGCGTGGAAAACAAACGGCAATCCGACAGTCTCCTCAGTCCGAAAGGGACCCCGGGATTCGGCCTCGCTCAGTCTATCAGACAGACGGCTGCCGGAGGTACCACCGACGCCGGCGCAGATGTACAAACTAACTGATAGACCACAAGGAGGGATGGAGGGCGCCGGGGCCCAGGAGGAACACTCCGAAGCCGGCACGGCGTACGCATCGACGTGTCAACGTCGGCACGTCGGCTCGCACGTTCGGCCCAAGTCGGAATTTGCGGCCTCCGAGCCCGGAGCCCGAGTCAGTATGGGGAGGAAGTGGGAGGGAGGAATATTAAAGGAGGAGGAAAAGTTGTCCATAGGGTGGGGGACAGGGTAAAGCGTTTCGTGGGAGGAAGGACGTGCGCGTTCCCCGGAGGCCGCGTATGTACGCGTACGCGCACGCCTTCAGAGCGTGGGGAAGGTCCGGGGAAGATTTTATGGCTTGTGCGCTTGCGTGTCTTTCTCTTCTGTACAGTTGAGACTAGGTCTCTTTTTTTCATCTGTTATTCCTTAGTCCTTACAAGGTAGCTTAGTGCAGGCAGAGTCAGAGGGACCTACCTGCAGTCACTGCCCTCAAGGAGCTTCCAATCTCCTAACTTTTTCTCCCCGACCTTTCCCCCCACTGGCCTTTATAAACCTTAAAGTGCTTGACCTGAGTTGTTCTTATTAATTCGGGGGAATTTTTGTACAGATAAGACTTGCGCTAAATTTGCGGGTTTCATTCAAAATGTGGCCCCCCGTCCTTGAGTTAAAACTTTTCATAATGAGACCTAGTTTTTTTGTGTGTATTAAATTACTTCCATTTTCCAACTGTTTACAGTGAAGATGGATTTTCTAAATATATTTCAATCAAAATAAATAACAAAAATCAAATGCAGAAGGAAATAAGGGAATCCCAGGTGTCTTCTATTTAGGCAAACATTAGAGATTTGCAAAAAATAGGTAAAACGATGCCACTTCTCACAACTTTTGTTATAGAAAATATAGCTACTTTTTCTTTTTAAAGTGTTGTCCTTATTTTTTTATATTTTTATTTTATTTTATATTTTATTATATATATTTAAATATTTATTTTATTTATTTATATTTAAAATAATGTTCTTATTGTTAGTTTAAATTAGTTATGAAATTTTATTTGTGATTTATCCATTTTAATTTCTAATACAGTAAATATTGAAAGATGTCACTTTCATAAAAGTTCTTTGAGCAAAAAATATAAATATAATCCTGAGATAAAAAAAAAAGTTGAAAAATAAATGGGCTCCATATTCTTTGGGCCCTAACTCATTTATGACCTTATGGTTTACAAATCAGGTAACTCACAAGGCTTTTCCAAGTAACTAACTGTAATCTGCTCCAATATTAACTGCATTTTGTTCATGGGGAAACTAATAGAACTCCATGAAATCATACATATAGAGTTGGGAGAGACCTCAGTGAGGTCTAAAGAAGAAATTTTTTTTAATCTGATTTTTAACTACCTTCTCTCTCCAAGAGTATGGAGAATTTTCAGAATGTCCCATGAATTTTGGTGAGGGAAAAAAGTACATCTTTATGTATAGAAAGGAATCATGACATGCAAAAAATAATTAAGAACTACTGTTCTTGTCTAATTTTACCATTTTACAGATAAATAAACCAAGGTCTAGAGAAGTTACCTGATACTTCTATAGTGGCATATGCAGCTAATCGACATTAAAGATTAGATTTTAATCTACATTCTCAGACTCCAGAGCCAATGGTTGATCTAGGTTTACTTTGTATATTTATACAATTACCAAGTATCAGAGCTGGAAGTTGAAATTAGGTCATAGATTTAGAGTTATAAAGGCCTTAGAAGTCCTCCATTGTAATACATCCACCCCCTCCTTTTTTTGTACTCATGAGGAAACTCAAACTCAAAGGCAAACATTAATAGCTAAAAGGGCTCACAAAAGTCATCTTGTCATCTCTTTATTTTAGAAATGGGGAAACAAGCCAGTGAGAATAAATAATTTGTTTAAGGTAGCACAGGTAGAAAGTGGCAGACCCAGAGCTTGAAGCCAAATCCTCTCATGCCAAGTTCAGTATTCTTTTTCCATCATACTATTCTAAGACTTATTCAAAACAGAGATATTAAGCATTTGAACCCAGATTCTCTGACTCCATAATGTGTTTTGGGTTTTTTTTTTCTCTCCAGGCATTCCAGTTTGCTGGTTCTTTTCAGACTCCTTCCTCAGGCTTCAATTTATTTCATATAGCTTTTATAAAACACAAGACTATGGCATAAGATTTGAATAAAGTGAGCTTCTTTACTCCAATATGCGTATGTGTGATCTGTTTGGTTTTATTTTTAATATAAAATTCTCAGGAGTTATCCTTTGTGACCCTATAGAGTATCTGTTTAAAGGACTCTTTTAAAGCTTTTTTTTTTCAAAACTGCTTTGTCAGCTTCATTATAATGAGCGTCAGCATATAAGAGAAAATAATTTGGACAATGCCAATAAAGTTGTCCTGTCAGTTTTATTGCTTCCTAAAACCTGTTTGACCATCTTACTTCCCTGTTCAAAAAGCTTCTCTGATATAAAAAACAAGATAGGTATATTTTCTATCTATACTCAGTATTTTTGAGGGAGACTACACTTTCAGAAAGCACATGAGGGAATAAAACCCATGTGCCTGGAGTCATACAATTCTTGCTGGGCCTCAGACTTTGATGTCACTGGTTTAATTATTCAGCTGCTTTCCTTCTAATTACTTGCCTCTTGGTCTTCACCATTCTCCGGCTGGGCAAATCCTCTTTTATTCTTTATTCTAATATAATGTTTATAAGTGCTTTCAATTTACCATCTCCCTTTTAAAAAAAAAAAAGTATTAAAAAACCAGAGAACTGAAAAAGTTCATAGATCTGGCTAACTCTGGGTAATGCATATCAGCTCAGATGCAATGTATTACAATCAAATTGTAGCAAATAGAGCACACAGCAAAATAGTTCAAGTTGACTCTGGATAAGGCAAATCAAGCCTAGCTCCTGTCACTTTTTTTGGGGGGTGGGGGTGGGAGTGTATTCCTTCCTCTTGGTAGGGAGAGACAAATGATAGATATTTAGGTGCCTACCTTGTTAGATACACAATGCTAGGAACAGGCTAAGGGCAGTGAGTGCCTTTTGGTTAAGTTGTACAAAAAACAGTGAGTGAGGTTCAAAGACATTAAAAGAAGAAAAGACAAGAATAACTATCAAAGTGGAAAGAATCGTATTTCATTACTTATCTTCCTTATGCTTTGATATCTTCCTAGTATAATATATGTTCCTATTCATATATAACATATGATCTTGAATTTAATAATAATCTATAACCTCATTCACAAGATTCAAGTTCAGTCTTGGAACAGAATGAAGCACTAACAAGTCCCTGTACAGTTGAAATGAGATTTATTTTTGCTCTACTCCATCAAGGTTATGCAATAAGAATATGGTGACACACCTCTCAGATTGGCTAAGATGACAGGAAAAGATAATGATGAATGTTGGAGGGTATGTGGGAAAACTGGAACATTAATGTATTGTTGGTGGAGTTGTGAATGGATCAAGCCATTCTGGAGGGCACTTTGGAACTATGCTCAAAAAGTTATCAAGTCCATACCCTTTGATACAATAGTATTTCTACTGGGCTTATATCCCAAAGAGATCTTAAAGGAGGGAAAGGGACTCACATGCGCAAAAATGTTTGTGGCAGCCCTTTTTGTAGTGGCAAGAAACTGGAAACTGAAAGGATGCCCATCAGTTGGAGAATGGCTGAATAAGTTATGGTATATGAATGTTATGGAAAATTATTGTTCTATAAGAAACTATCAGCAGGATGATTTTAGAGAGGACTGGAGAGACTTACATGAACTGATAGTGAAATGAGCAGAACAAGGAGATCTTTATATATGGCAACAACAAGATTATATAATGATCAATTCTGAGAGGCATGGTTCTTTTCAACACTGAGGTGATTCAGGATAGTTCCAATGACTTTGTGATGAAGAGAGCCATTTACACCCAGAGAGAGGATTGTGGGAACTGAGTGTGCTTCACAACATAGCATTTTCACTCTTTTTGTTATTTGCTTGCATGTTGTTTTCTTTCTTAATTTTTTTTTTCTTTTTGATCTGATTTTTCTTGTGCAGCAAGATAATTGTATAAATACGTATACATATATTGAATTTAACATGTATTTTAACATTTTTGACATATATTGAATTACTTGCCATCTAGGGGAAAGGGTGGTGGGAAGGAGGGGAAAATTTGGAACACAAGGTTTTGCAGGAGTCAATGTTGAAAAATTATCCATCCTGGGGCAGCTAGGTGATATAATGGATAGAGCACCAGCCCTGAAGTCAGGAAGACCTGAGTTCAAATCTGGTCTCAGACACAACATTCCCTAGCTGTGTGACCCTGGGCAAGTCACTTAATCTCAATTGCCTCAGCAAAAAGCAAAAAAAAAAAAAAAAAAGGAAAATTATCCATCCATATGTTTTGAAAATAAAAATTTTTTTTTTAAAAAAGAGTATGCTGACACTTAGTTTTTTGCAGAAATTAATTTCTATATGAACTTTTCCTTTAACCATCTCAGCAGCTTGTGGAAAAGACCCATGTGTTCCTTGTTCCCTCAATTCAGATAATCATCTTCCTCCTTCCAGCAATCTTCTCCTCACTTTTGATCTCCTACTATTATTCTCTTATCTCCTGGCTCAGATCTCACCAAAAAGAGAAGAGAAAGAAACTAGCATTTATTAAATATTTACAGTGTGTCAGGTAATGGGGTAGGCACATTACAAATATTAACCTCATTTGATCTTTACAACAACCCTGAGAGGTAGGTATTATTATAATCCACATTTTAAATTAGTGATACTAAAACAGACAGACAATTAAATGACTTTAAGTGTCTGGCACCAAATTTGAATTCAGGTTTTTCTGACTATAGGCCCAATCCTCTATCCATTGAGACACCTAGATCACTAGAACTTCTGAGTCAGAGACCATAGGTGGGTTCCTAGCTACTGTCTGTCAATTCTTACCCCCATCAGGAAAAATCTCTTCAGTTGTGTGGCCAATAGTTAAATTAATTGTCCATTGGCTTTTATTGCATGTTACCTAAAAGCCAAAATCTGTCTCTAGTTGTAGTATGTGGCGTCATAATCTAATTTTAGTTCTATTCTGTCGGTCCAATTCGTATAGGACACTAAACAACAAGCAGGAAATACTGGACTTGGCACTTTATACCCACCTGGGCAGCCTCTCCATTACCCACTATGCTAATGATTCTGTATATATGTGGGTGCCTGTTCCCTACCTCATAGAGAGGCCTCTCTATACATGATCAGAAGGGGTATTGCTACTGGGAGCAATGGTTCACCATTAAATATTCAGCTTAATTTGTTCTCCTAATTCAGCTATGATGTAAGCCATGAAACTACCTCATCTCTTCTCATTTACCAACCATATCAAATTTTTGCCACTTTTACTCCAAGTTCAATACTGGGATAAAACTAGACACTCACAAGTCATTAAGCAGTTAATAAAAGTAAGTTTGCTTTGCTTTATCCTAACAGAGCTAGTATATATAACAAGCATAATGTAACTTGGGTTCTCTTGATGTGACCCCCTTCATCCCTATATGAGGACTAATCGGTTCAAAAATGAAAGATATAACAATTCATGTGGTCTTTAAATATCTACAAAGTCTGAAGAGCACCAATTACACACAAATGAGACTTTTTTTGACTTTTAGGTTACCAGGAAATTGTAAAAGGAGACATGAGCTAATCAGGTCCCAAGGACAATTTTGCAGGCTTTTATTCATGTTGCAGCAAAACAGGGACCCTATTCCTATTACAGTTGAACAACAAAGTTTGGTGCTAGAAGAACTCTCAGATAGTTAGCCAGCCACAGCAAAACTAAAGCCAAAGATCACAGACTCAATCAACAACTGCAGCTCTATTTCATTACTCTTCTCCTACTGTGAGGATTTTTTCTTTGGCTTATTTTTCTTCACTGGTTTCTCTTACTAGATCAAGAGGCTAATGATGATTCTCATACATTATCTCTTTCCTGAATGCTCTAGAGGCTTTCACTTTCATTTCAAATTCTGCTAAAGAGGATGATGCAGGAGATGGAATTGTGGAAAAATGATTGAATAATGCAGAAAATTATCTGACTCTCCCCAATGCTACCCTCTCCCTAATAATTTAATAAAATGCCTTAAAGTAAATGTTAAAGTGTCAGAAATAACTAAAAGTTGGGCTAAACAGGGTTGGGGTAAAGCAGTTTTTCCAGCCTAAGAAAACTTGAGAGAGTATTGGAAAAGATCTGAACTACTGGCGTGGTTCTCTGTCGTGATTGAAGTGCAGTTACTCTGGACAGATATCACAGAATCAACAAAGACAAAAATCCCTAAGGATACTGTGTCTTAGCTTTAGACGCTTTTGCCTCTTAGACAGTGTAGGAGTTAGATAATCAGGGAAAGATTGTGGAGGTCCTTCACTTGTGCTGAACTTGGTCCCCAGGCAAGTTGACCAGAAAGTGTCCCAGGCTGTGGCTGCAGGCAAGGAAAATACCATGAGTGCAGTTGCAAAATTGTGATCACTCACGGGAGAGTAGAATCCCTGGATTCAGATCCAGGACAGAGGGATAAGCTGAAGTTTGTAGCAACCTAAAGGACCACAGGAAACAAGCATGATAGGAGTGGTACTAGAAACCTTGATCATGTCTCAGGGGCAGAGAGGAATATGTGGGGTCACTTATAGACCAAGGTATGAGCCAGAAAAGCAATGCCCACACCTGGCTTCAGATTATAAAATATTAGAAAAACTAAGAAGTTAAAGGCCACTAGATAAAGCTAAGAAAACAACAGCACAAAAAAACCTGAAGCCTAAGATATGAGCCTCTATACTCCAGGAAAACAGTTTGACTCTAATATAAAGCAAACATCAAGAAATAGGCTATTTTGAGGAAATGAATAAAAAACAGAAAGAATCAGACCATAGATAGTTACTATGGTGACAGAGAAGGTCAATCAGAAGAAGACAAAACAGCTTTTTGTAAAGTTCAAAGAAAAATGTAAAATCATCTTATGCCCAAAAAGAGTTTTTGGAAGACCTTTAAAAAGACTTTAACATTTAAAAAAAAATTAAAAATAAAAAAGATTGAGGGAAATTTTGAAAAAGAAGTCAGAGTAACCCAAGAAAAACAAGAAAATTGTGTAAAGAAAATCAGCTAATTGGAAAAAGATATCAAAAAACTAAAGAAAA
>JAJPUD010014996.1:26263-39031 GCA_023553655.1 Myrmecobius fasciatus
ATAATAGAAATCATCTACCTAAAACCATCAGCAAGCATATTTTTAATGGGGATCAACTAGAAATCTTCTCAATAAGATCAGGAGTGAAATAAGCATGCCCATTATCACCAGTATTATTCAATATTATGTTAGAAATGCTAATAATAGCAATAAGAGAAGAAAAAGAAATGGAAAGAATCAGAATGGTCAATAAAGTAATAAAATTATCCTTTTTTGCAGACAATGTTATGATATAATTTAAAAAATCCTAGAGATAAAACTTAAAAGTTAGCTGAAACAATAATTTTAGCAAAGTAGCAGGATATACAATTATCCCACATGGATTATCAGCATTCCTTTATATAACCAACAAAACCTTGCAAGAATAGATAGTAAAAGATAGTTTATCTAAAATAGCCACAAACAACATAAAATACCTAGGAATATATCTGCCAAAAAAAAATTCCAGGAACCATATAAACATAATTAATGAAACTTTTTTTTTTAACAAATAAAGTCCAATTTAAATAATTGGGGAAAGTTAATTGTTCCTGGGTAGGCAATATAATAAAATGACAATTCTATCTAAATTAACATACTTATTCAGCATCATCTCAATTAAATTATCCAAAAAGAATTTTATTGAGCTATGCAAAATAATAATAAAATTCATCTGGAAGAACAAAATTTCAAGAATATCAAAGAAATTAATAAAAAAATATAACAAAGCAGATGTAGCAGTATCTTAAACTCTATTATCATGTGGTATTTATCTAAACAACCTGGTACTGACTAGAAAATAGAATGGTAGATCAGTAGAATAGAGTAAGTATATAATAAATAGAAGTAAATGATTGTAGTAATTTGCTTTTGATAAATGTAAAGATTTTGCTTTCAAGATAAGAATTTACTGTTTGGTAAAAATTGTTGGAAAAACTGGAAAGCAGTCTGATAGATGCTAGGTTTAGATTAATATCTCATACCATTTACCAAGATAAGGTCAAAATAGGTACAGCAGGGGCAGCTAGGTGGCGCAGTGGATAGAGCACCAGCCCTGAAGTCAGGAGGACCTGAGTTCAAATCTGGTCTCAGACACTTAACATTACCTAGCTGTGTGACCCTGGGCAAGTCACTTAACCTCAATTGCCTCAGCAAAAAAAAAAAAAAAAAATAGGTACAGCACCTAGACATAAAGAGAGATGTCTAAAGTAAATTAGAAGAACATGGAATATACATATCTGATTTATGAGAAGAATAATTTATGAATATACAAGAGATAGAGAGCACTGTGAGATATAAAAGAAATAATTTTGATTACATTAAATTAAAAAGGTTTTGTACAAATATATCACCTTGGTTACAAGGTAACCAAGATTAGAAGGAAAGCAAAATTGGGAGAAGGGCATAATTTATAGACAGTTTTTTGGATCAAGTCTTCATATCTCAAATATGTCGAAAACTTTGTCAAATTTATAAGAATATGTATCATTCCCTAATTGATAAATAGCAAAAGAATATAAATAGACAGTTTTTGGAGGAGAAATCAAAGGTCACATAAAAATGTTCTAAATTATTATTGATTAGAAAAATTCAAATTAAAATAATTTTGAGATTGACTAAAATGATAAGAACAGGAAAATAATAAATGTTGGAGGGAATATGGAAAAATTGAGATATTAATATATTGTTGGTAGAACTGTTAACTGATCCAACAATTTTGGAGAGCAATATGGAATTATGCCCAAAAAGTTATAAAATTCTCAGCCCATCAATAGCACTATTGTTCTGTTTTCAAGAGTGATTAGGGCAAAAAACCTATATGTTTTAAAATATTTATAGCAGCTCTTTTTATGGTGAAAAAGTACTGAAAATTGAGTATATGCTTATCAATGAAGAAATAAGTTGTGGTATATGATTGTGATGGAATAACTAATGTGTTTATGAAAGAATGTTGTATATAGTAATAGCAATATTGTTCCAAGAACAATTGTTAATGACTAAGGTATACTGAGTATATGAATATTCAAAACAAAGAACTTATGAAGGAAGATGTCAAGAAAAAATTGATAGATGAAACAACATATTATGTAATTTTTCTCTCTCTTTTACATATACACACACACAGAGATCTAATTCAAATTTTGAACCTTTCTAGTGTGGAGTTGGAAGGGAGGGAAATAAGCAGCTTGAAACTCAAATGTAACAAAAATAAATAAATTAGTTTAAAAGATAGAAATGATGCTAGTTTCTGCCTCTTAAAGGGAAAAACTCTCCTTTCTTCCTATTTTACCCTGACAATAAACAAGATGTCTTGGCTTATTAGCTACCAATTTAAAAAAAAAATTTTTTTAATGTCAGACAAATGAAGAAGCATGGGAATTAAAACAATAGGGAATAAGTTTTATATCTAGCCACTAACAACTGACTATTAAGCTTCTTCTTCTCTTTCTATATCTCTGTCTCTTTGTATTCCTTACTCCATCCCCTTTCACTTCAATAGTCAGAAATGAGATAGGAAATAGTCATCTAGAAGCTAAATCGAGGTAAAGAACTAAGCTTTTATTAATTTTTCTGAGGGAAGGCATAGGGCCATGATTTCTAACCTAATCTGATGCTTTGTATATATTAACTAGCATTATCTGGCTTGGTCACCATAACCTTCATCAGCATCCTGTACATGAAGAGTTCTATGAGTGTGAGAAGAACTCTTTAGACAGTGATAGACCACTGTGATTTCAGTTTGCCAACTCCCTCCTTTCTATGGATAAGGCAAGATGGATTCTTCTTTCCTTTCTCTTTCTCAGTGTTCTTTTCAAAATCAAATTCAGCTTCAAGATGTCTGAGAACTCTAAATAAAAAACTCAGCAGCAGCCATAGTTATTTATGGCACACAGAGTCTTCCTGGAAATACCAACCAAGTGGTGAGGTAGTGATATAAAACAAAAGGTATGGTCAAAGTCAAGCCAACCAAATAAAAGTGAGGCAGGAAGCAATCAGAAATAGAAATTCAGATGAGAGATGTGTGAGCAAAGAAGCAGTGAGAAAACAAAAAAGTCAAATTGATTCTATTTTGTAAATAATTTCATTCTATATGTCCACTGACATTTGTATAACTGCCTGTCATATTTCTTTGTCTCTGAACTAAGTTCAGAAGTTTAGCCTTCCTGTAAATCACTGTTATCTTTATGTCAACAAAACTTTTCTCTGTATCACAAGCTGTCTTTGGAGAATATAAGTAGTTAGTTGTCAGAAAATTTGTTTTCTGTATACAATAGCTATTTGTGCAGGATGCAGGTGGATACGTCAGCATTCTTTAACTAACTAATATGAGTTAGATAATTTGATCTTATGTTCCACCTAAATCATGTTCCATTACATCCCTAAACTATAAGACGTCTAAAACCCACGTTTCTTTTACCTAGGAGCTAAATATTTCATTTGTTTATAAACAGTATGTTTTTGTCAATAAATAACTTTGCTCAGTCTGAGCTTCTCAGTTTAATTGTGCCCACTAGTGATTGCATCAGGACATAAAAAAAAAAACAAAAACTCCAACCTTTTGGATATCTTCTCTAAAAAACCCTTTGAGAGCCCCTTTGTGGTGTTTTTACCAAGGGTCTTCTTTGTGAGAAATTGCCTCCAAAGTCAGATTCTCTTTTAGTCTCAAATCTGTCCAAGCTGAGGTAAGCTTCCTTAACTTGGTGGGGAAGGATATCTATGGAAAGTATCTCTATGGAAATAGGTAAACCTTTATGGTAGTAGGGAAGTAGCTAACTAAGGTTATCCTCCATTCTTGTGAGGAAGTCTGCTCAAGGAAATAAGATTATCCTTTACATTAACAGGGAAGTCTGAATAAGGGGAAATGTTTTAGTAGTAATAGCCTACTGATGAATTGCCCCTTAGAAAAACTTAATGTTTGGGACCAAGTGAAGCTTACTGTTCAGCCACAACAAAAAGAAGTGCACAGATCAAATGAATTTGGCCTAACACTGCTAGAGATTCAGCTGACAAATTGTTTTGGCCCCAGTTTAACACCTTTGTTCTTTGTGCAAATTAAAAGCATTGCAATTACATTTAGAAAATTGTATGCACTAATCTTTTTGATTAAAAACTTTTCAATGAGAAATTAAAAAAACTGTGTGGCAAATGCTTCTCTGTGCTTCTTTTATTTTATTTTATTGTATATGGGTGTGTGTGTGTGTGTGTGTGTATGTGTGTGTGTGTGTGTGTGAGTGTGTGTGTGTGTCTTGTATATTGGTACCCTTCCCTCCCCCCACCTAGGGCCTAATTAGCCAAAGGAGAAGGAGTGAAAACTAAATCCTCAGAAAGTCTCTTTCTCCACCTTTCCATAATCTGGCCAAGTTAGAAGTCAGATGAGATATGGATAAGAAGTAATATTTGTTCCCAGGTAGAAGAAATTTATGACCTTATAAACTGGAAACTAAATTTGTAACTAAAATGTAATTTTTCTACTGTGACTTTTGAGTAATAGAATGATTTTCTGAATGCTAAAATATTTTAGTGATATAACACTCTGTAGAAAAATAAGAAAAGATTGTGAAAGTTATGTGGGAACATTTTTTAAACCTTTTATCACTTTTTTCCCTGAGAATGACAGATTTATGGTTTTAGTATTAAAAAGGAAGATTATTTTATTGATTAAAAGAAGTGCTATATGCAGTTTAAATTTATCTAATATTTAAGAACTCCCTATTATTAATCTTTTCTCTAACCATGTAAAGAGGTAGACTTGTTTAAATGAAAAAAAACCTAAAAAATAAAATTTAAATTGGAAAAATGTTTTGGTGTTATTGTTATATTTTCTTCTGTAAATGATGTAATAGAAATTAATTGTTTAAGTAAAATATTCTGAAACTCCAAAAGTAACAATATTATGGTAAATTGGTGTTCCATAATAAAGAAAGAAAATGTGCTAAATTATAACAAAGGTATTCAATGTCAGGAAAACTAGTTTCATAATTAGTGTAGAATATTAAAGAATAATGTCATTCATATCAGATTATAAAAGAAATTGCACTGGTAACATTTTAAAGCACTTTAATCAAATCTGCTAAATAGATAGCAATAAATAAAGGAAGAGAGAAAATTTAAGCAAGTAGGGATGAGAGGAGAATGGGTAGAAAGTAAAAGAAATTTGTATTCTGTTTATAATAAATTTGAAGGAAGATTTTGATTTTTCTGAGATAAGAAAGATATACACGAAAGAGAATACATGACTATGACCTTAAATCTTTGGTGGTAAGTGAAAATAGTGGGCCCTCCAATAAGAAGTATTAGCAGTAAATGGCCCTTAGGAAAATTAAGATTCTGTATGATACTATATTTACATATAGACTGAATTTATTCTAGTTTCATTTTAAAGGACATGTATTAGTTTCAATTGTTCAATGGTAAAGAAAGCCATCTACACTCAGAGAGAGAACTTGGCAACTGAGTATGGTGTTCACAATCTAGCATTTTCATTCTTTTTTTTGTTGTTTGCTTGCATTTTATTTTGCTTCCTTTTTTTTTTTTACTGGTTTGATTTGATTTTTTTTGTGCAGCATAATTGTACAAATATATGTGCATATATTGGATTTAACATATATTTCTACCATGTTTAACATATATTGGATTACTTGCCATCTAGGGGAGGGCATAGGGGAAGGGGGGAAAATTGGAACACAAGGTTTTGCAAGAGCTAATATTAAAGAATTGTCCATGCATATGTTTTAAAAAATAAAAAGCTTTAATTAAAAAAAAAGGACATGTGCTATCCTCTTAGGAAAATTATAAGGCCAAATTATAAGGAAAAGATACTTAATATTCCATTGTAAGGCAATGTGTTTAGAATCTGCAAAAGTTCTGATAAAAGTATAATTGGATAAGAATTATTTAATACTTCTGTTGAATGTAATTATTATAAAATGCAAAAGGTAATAAGATGGATGATTGTCTATGCAAAACAATTTGGAAATGCATTCCATGGAGTCTGTTCTCATTTGACAGGCAATAACTTTTATTTTAAATATATGATGTGTATGCTATTATTATATTTCTCAATTTTCTTGTATAGTGAATTTTGGAAAACCATTATATAAAAGATGTTGTTAAGAGGATGATACAATTGTGTCATTGTGAATTTTAACTCTTCATTTGGATACTAAAAAATTATCAATTAAGTTATTAGAGTCTATTGTCATAATGTTTAAACTTATCAAACATTTATTGGATATGTTTAGCAGGGGAAAATAATAATTACTTACTTTATGGAAAAAGAAAAATTATCTTGTAAAACCTCCTTATTTGTAAACCTGCCAAGTTTCCATGGATCGTCTGCTTGGACAAGATCATAAAATCTTATCAGTCCCGTGGAAAAACTTGTTAAATATTGTGAAATTAAAACATAATGAATTGGTTTACTGAGAAAATAGAATCCCCTCTTCCATTACTAATACTCTTTACAATAGTGGGGAGAAAGACATTTACAATATAGAAGTGATTTATAATTTTTGATTATGAAAATTATGAAATTACACCTAGAATAGTATATATTAAGTTATAATTTGAACCAATGTAGGCATGATAGACTCCAGTCTTAAAGAATTATATTTTTCTTAAGGCCATAATATACAATATCTCAGCTAATGTTTTTCTGGGTTTTTTTTTTTGAGTGAACTATCATATTTTCAGTATGTTTTTGACAGCTAGATGGCACAGTGGGTAAAGTGCCAGGTCCGCAGTCAGGAAAACTGATTTTTGTGAATTCAAATCTGCAACACTAGCTGTGTGACCCTGTTTGCCTCAGTTTCCTTATCTGTAAGCCATTCCAGTATCTTTACCAAGAAAACTCCAAATGGAGTAATGACGAGTCATACATGACTGAAAATAATAATAAATATGAAATTTCAGAATGGAGTTATTTTCTAGATTTCTTATGACTGATTTTTATTTATTTATTTTTGCTGAGGCATTTGGGGTTAAGTGACTTGTCCAGGGTCACACAGCCAAGAAGTATTAAGTGTCTGAGGCCAAGTTTGAACTCAGGTTGTCCTGACTTCACAGATGGTGCTCTATCCATTACACCAACTAGCCACTCCATCTTATGAATGATTTTTATACCAGGATGAATATATAAATTTGAAAAAAAGAGGGGGAAAAGAAAAAGGATGTTGATTATATATTTTTAAATGAACTGATAAACTTTTTTAAACTCTTAAATCATTAATGTGGGAGGAATAATAACTGTTTCTAATCTTAAGCTACAACTAGAGATACTTGCTATTTGATGCAAAAATTCTTGGGCCTATAATTTCATAGTTCTGAGTTTTGAATTCAGATATAATTACTGGAATAATCATTAAGTCAATAATCCACTATTTGAGTAATGTCATGAGCTGCTCAAAGTTGCTTAAGATCTGACAACTGCTAGTTAAAAAGAAGACCTTGCATTAACCTTAACAATCTAGTGTTCGATAAACCCAAAGACCACAGCTTTTGGGATAAATACTCTCTATTTGGCAAAAACTGCTGGGAAAATTGGAAACTAGTGTGGAAGAAATTAGGGCTTGACCCATACCTAACACCACATACCAAGATAAGATCTAAATGGGTTCATGATCTAGATATAAAGAGGGACTTTGTAAGCAAGTTAGAGGAACGTAATATAGTTTATCTCTCAGACCTGTGGAGGTGGAACAAATTTATGTCCAAAGAAGACTTGGAACTCCTAATTGAACACCAGATGGACAATTTTGACTATATTAAGTTAAAAAGTTTCTGTACAAACAAAAAAAATGCAGACAAGATTAGGAGGGAAGCATCTAATTGGGAAACCATCTTTACATTCAATGGTTCTGATAAAGGCCTCATTTCTAAAATATATAGAGAATTGTCTCATATATATAAGAATTCAAGCCACTCTTCAATAGATAAATGGTCAAGGGATATGAACAGACAATTTTCAGATGATGAAATTAAAACCATCTCTAGTCATATGAAAAGTTGCTCCAAATCACTATTGATCAGAGAAATGCAAATTAAGACAACTCTGAGATACCACTACACACCTGTCAGATTGGCTAAAATGACAGGAAAAGATAACGATGAATGTTGGAGGGGATGTGGGAGGGCTGGGACACTAATACATTGTTGGTGGAACTGTGAACGGATCCAACCATTCTGGAGAGCAATTTGGAGCTATGCTCAAAAAGTTGTCAAACTGTGCATACCCTTTGACCCAGCAGTGTTTCTACTGGGCCTATATCCCAAAGAGATCTTAGAGGAGGGAAAGGGACCCACATATGCAAGAATGTTTGTGGCAGCCCTTTTTGTAGTGGCTAGAAACTGGAAACTGAAGGGATGCCCATCAATTGGAGAGTGGCTGAATAAATTATGGTATATGAATGTTATGGAATATTATTGTTCTATAAGAAACGACCAGCAGGACGATTTCAGAGAGGCCTGGAGAGACGTGCATGAACTGATGCTGAGTGAAATGAGCAGAACCAGGAGATCATCATGCACAGCAACAACAGTATTACATGATGATCAATTCTGATGGACATGGCTCTCTGCAATAAAGAATTGTCTCAAACCAGTTCCAGTTGTTCACTGAAGAAAACCATATACACCCAGAAAGAGGGACATGAAATATGGACCACAACGTAACATTTTCATGATCTCTATTGACATTTGCTTGCATTGTGTTGCCTTTCTCTGATTCTTTTTTTTTTTTCTTGGAGATAGGATTTTTCTTGCATAACTTCTCAAGCATTTCAACATTATTAACATGTAGTGGACGTCCTGCCATCTGGGGGAGGGGAGGGGACTGGGGGTAAAATTTGTATTGGAAAGCTTTGTAAAGATCAAGGTTGGGGAACTACCCATACATATGTTATACAAATAAAAAGCTTAAAATAAAAAAAAAAAAAGAAAAGAAAAAAAAAAGAAGAAGACCTTGGACAGTCAAAGGTAAAATCCTTTTGACTTAGTTTCTCCATTGAATTACTTCTTTTTTGAACAGTATTATTTTCTAACTGCTTAATCCTCCATCTGACTGTGAGGCACTATAAATAATGTGGAACTCAGTTGTTTCAGTGGCTGCTCCCCTCAAAAGTTATCTATAACACTTACCTAAAATCAAAGTGAAGTAAGGATGCTTCATCCTGTTATGTTAAATCACTCTGTTCTTTAGCTGAAATCTGGAGGAGCAGCCTTGATATTACAATCATGTCCCTCCTTTCTTTCATAGTAAATTTCTTAATTAGGGCAGGTGAGTTGTAAAAGTTTTGTTGTTGCACTACAAAATCTATTGATGAATTGATTTATACCAAAACATCTGTATTACTGTAATGTTGTTGTTCAGTTATTTCAGTCTTGTCTGATTTAGAGTTTTCTTGAAAAGATACTGGAGTGGTTTGCCTTCCTTCCCCAGCTCATTTACAGATGAGGAAGCTAAGTCAAACAGGGACTTTCTCAGGGTCTCTCAACTAGTAATGTTTGAACTGAGGAAGATGAATCTTCTTTATTCCAGCTACTCTATCCACTATGCCAACTAACTGCCCTGAGTTACTATAATAGGATGTAAATTTAAAAAAAAAAGCCTTAGTATTTTAATCTGAAATTGCAGTTAATCTCATATCCTAAGCAAGTAGGCAATTAAGTTCTCGTTTGCCAGTCTTTTACTGCTAGTTATAATGTGGGAATAATATCCTTCCAAGGGTGGAATTAACATAAAGATACAAATATTTTCTAATTAAACAAAGCAGTAAAAGTTATTAAATAATAGGATCAGGATGTTTTCTTTAAGGACTAGAATATAGAAATCTGTATAATTTGCTTCCAAATGTTTCCATGGAATAATGCATTTTTTAAAATTACATCCATGATTTTCATATAAAATTGCATTAATTATTGTAAAGAAATTTTAAATCATCTTTACCCTATTTGAAGTATCTGCTTTATAGCTTAATGAAACAGAAGGGTCCATTTTACAGATCAAGCCCCTTATAGATGATTTTAAACACTTTTCATTCAGTCTTTTTCTGAAAGTGTCTGTATCAGGTATAGAGTTTAGGTAAAGACAAAAGTAGCAAACAATATGTTAACAACTGAAATTCTAAGAAGTTTTAGGTGAATTAATTAAATGTTATTCTTATATCATTTTTGTTAATGAGATAAGAACTATCATATTTGAGAAGGTTTTTCACTGTATTAACAAATTATTGTAAAACCAAATTTAGAAGGTTCGACAAAACTGCATTGAGTAATCTTTGCAAGTAACTCAGAACCAGAGAAACAGATCTTCAAAGAGGAACTTCCTGTAGAGCTACCCTGAGAATTGCTTCTATTCTAGAATATCCAAAGAAGATATTTCTAGGGACCATGCAACCACCTGGAATATCTAAGACTCAAGATGAAATGTATTGGTTATAAGGATATTGGGAGAGGGTTATTAGGATACAAGGAAACAATGTTATTTAATAGTGATCATCATTGTATTTGCTATTGTTTGATCATTATAATCATATCTGACTCTTCAAGACCCTATTTGGGATTTTCTTGGCAAAGATACTAGAACAATTTTCCATTTCCTTCTCCAGTACATTTTACAGGTGAAGAACTGAGGCAAGTAGGGTTAAGGGACTTTCTTAGGGTCACATAGCCAAGGAATGTTTAAGATAAGATCTCATGGAGGCCTGGAGAGACTTACATGAACTGATGCTGAGTGAAATGCGCAGAACCAGGAGATCATTATACACGGCAACAACAGTACTATATGACGATTAATTCTGATGGACATGGCTCTCTTCAACAATGATATGTTTCAAACCACCTCCAATTGTTCACTGAAGAAAGCCATATACACCCAGAGAGAGGGATGCGAAATGTGGACCACAACATAACATTCTCATACTCCTTGATTGATGTTTACTTACATTGTGTTTCCTTTATCTGATATATCGTTTGTGTAGATAAGATTTTTCTTGCACAACAATGATAAGTTTGGAAATATGTATACATATATTCGATTTGCCAATATTTTAACATAATTAACATGTAGTGGATATCCTGCCATCTAGGGGAGAGGTGGGGAAGTTTGGGGGAAAAATTTGTAACGGAAAGCTATGTAAGGGTTATTGTTGAAGAATTACCCACACATATGTTATGCAAATAAAATAAAATTAAAAAAAAAAAAAGATAAGATCTCATGAACATGAGTACTCCTCACTTCAGGCCCAGAATGCTATACACTGTGCCACCCAGCTGCTTCCTTGTATTATTTGGTCTATTATTCATGGTGTTTGTATCTGCTGAGTTTTCTTGATGACCTTGGTGACATGTAACTCTTACCTCTCAAATTAGTCCATGGTAAGCCGTCTAAGTAGTTTGAATCTTTCACTTAATTTTTTA
Organism: Myrmecobius fasciatus; assembly: GCA_023553655.1. Taxonomy (NCBI): domain Eukaryota; kingdom Metazoa; phylum Chordata; class Mammalia; order Dasyuromorphia; family Myrmecobiidae; genus Myrmecobius; species Myrmecobius fasciatus. The sequence goes on from JAJPUD010014996.1 coordinate 37,658, forward strand.
AATTTATTTACTATTTCCCCCCAGTTATATGCAAACAATATTTTTAACATTCATTTTTTTATTAAAACTTCTTATTTACAAAACCTGCATGGGTAATTTTTCAACATTAATCCTTGCAAAACTTTCTGTTCCATATTTTTTCCTCTTTCTCCCTACCCTCTCCCCTAGATGGCAAGTAGTCCAATACATGTTAAATATGTTAAAGTATAGGATAAATCAAATATGTATTCATATTTATGCAGTTATCTTCTGCAAAAGAAAAATAGGATCTAGAAAGAAAAAAAAACCTGAGAAGTAAAACAAAATGCAAGCAAACATCAACAGAAAGCACAAAACTGATATGTTGTGATCCACACTCAGTTCCCACAGGCCTCTCTCTGGGTGTATATGGATTTCTACATCACTGAACAATTGGAACTGGTTTGAATCATCTCATTGTTGAAGGGAGCCACGTCCATCAGAATTAATCGTCATATAGTACTGTTGTTGCCGTGTATAATGATCTCCTGGTTCTGCTCATTTCACTTAGCGTCAGTTCATGTAAGTCTCTCCAGACCTCTCTGAAATCATCCTGCTGGTCATTTCTTACAGAACAATAATATTCCATAACATTCATATATCATAATTTATTCAGTGATTCTCCAATTGATGGGCATCCGTTCAGTTTCCAGTTTCTAGCCACTACAAAAAGGGCCGCCACAAACATTTTTGCACATAACATTCATTTTTAAAACTTTGACTTCCACCATTCCCAATAAGATCAGGAGTGAAACAAGGTTGCCCACTATCACCATTACTATTAAATATTGTATTTGAAATGCTAGCTTTGTCAATAAAAGAAGAAAAAAAGATCAAAGAAATTAGAGTGGGTAATGAAGAAACCAAATTATCACTCTTTGCAGATGATATGATCTACTTAGAGAACCCTAGAGAATCAACTAAAAAACTATTAGAAATAATCCACAATTTTAGCAAAGTTGCAGGATACAAAATAAATTCACATAAATCATGAGCATTTTTTTACATTACTAACAAAATCCAACAGTAAGAGATATGAAAAGAAATTTCATTTAAAATAACTGTTGATAGACATAGAAGATCTAATATAATTGAGGGAAAGAAGGGAGGGCGATGAGTATTGTGTAAACCTTACTCTCATTAGATTGGACTCTAAGAGAATATATCAGACACATTTGGCTTCAAAGAAAGGCCTGACCCTCCTTGTGGGAAGGTAGGAGGGAGGGGAGAAAAGGAAAGGGATAAACTAATAGAAAGATTAGGGGAAAGGTATAAAGGGGAGAGAGGGACTAAAGAAAGGAGGATTATTGGTGGGAGGTGGTCATCAAGAGCAAAGTACTGGGGAGGGGGGAAGGT
>JAJPUD010014997.1:0-18751 GCA_023553655.1 Myrmecobius fasciatus
TTCTGATAAAGGCCTCATTTCTAAAATATATAGAGAATTGACTCAAATATATAAGAATTCAAGCCATTCTCCAATGGATAAATGGTCAAAAGATATGAACAGACAATTTTCAGATGAAGAAATTGAAACTATTTCTAGTCACATGAAAAGGTGCTCCAAATCACTATTGATCAGAGAAATGCAAATTAAGACAACTCTGAGATACCACTACACACCTGTCAGATTGGCTAAAATGACAGGAAATGATAATGATAACTGTTGGAGGGGATGTGGGAAAACTGGGACACTGATATATTGTTGGTGGAATTGTGAATGGTTCCAACCATTTTGGAAAGCAATTTGGATCTATAGTCAAAAAGTTATCAAACTGTGCATACCATTTGACCCAGCAGTGTTTCTACTGGGCCTATATCCCAAAGAGATTTTAAAGGAGGAAAAGGGACCCACATATATGAATGTTATGGAATATTATTGTTCTGTAAGAAACAATCAACAGGAGGTTTTCAGAGAGGCCCGGAGAGACTTGCATGAACTGATGCTGAGTGAAATCAGCAGAACCAGGAGATCATTATACACAGCAACAAGACTATACGATGATCAATTCTGATGGACATGGTTCTCTTCAACAATGATGTAATTCAAATCAGTTCCTATTGTTCAGTGATGAAGATAAGTCATATACATCTAGAGAGAGGCCTGTGGGAACTGAGTGTGGACCACAACACAGCATTTTAACGCTTTCTGTGAATATTTCCATGCATTTTGTTTTCCTTCTTAGGTTGTTTTTTTCTTCTCTTTTTAGATCTGATGTTTCTTGTGCAGTAAGATAACTGTATAGATATGTATACATATATTGGATTTGTCACATGATTTACCATATTTAGCATGTATTAGCTTACCTGTCATGTAGGGGTGGGGGGTGGGGGGAAGGAGGGGAAAAGCTTGGAAAAAAAAGTTTTTTGCAAAGGTCAATGTAGAAAAATCACTCATATGTTTTGTAAATAAAAAGCTTTTAATAAAAAAAAAAGAAAGAAAGAAACAATAATCAAACAACAAAAATGGGAAAATAATCATAGAAAGCTATTATGGTGTCAAGGAAGACCAAGTAAAAATCTCAGAACAACAAAAAAAAAAAAGTGAAAATAGCTACAAACAAAGCTTCAAAAGGGAAAAAAAAAATACTAATTAGACATTAGTCCCATAAGAATTCCTTGAAATTAAAGGAAAAGTAGAGAAAAAGTTGGGAAAAGAAATGAAAGTGATGTAAGAAAATTATGTAAAGAGAATTAATAGTTTGGTAAAGGAGATAAAAAAAATACTGAAGAAAATAACAAGTTTTTTTAAAAATGGCCACATAATAAACAGGGCACAAAAATTAACACGTAAAAAGGAGAATTGGCCAAATGGAAAAAGAGTACAAAATCTCACTGAAGAAAATGATTCTTTAAAAATTAGAATTGGTAAAGTAGAAGCTAATAACTCCATGGAACATTAAGAAATTTTTAAAAATCAGAAAAATGAAAAAATAGGGGAAAATATGATATATCTGTTAGAAAAAAATCTGAACTGGAACACAAATAGAAAAAGACCATTTATGAATTATTATACTAGGTGAAATCCATGATCAAAACAAATACATTAGATATCATATATACAAAAATTGCTTTAACCTATTAGATTCAGAGGATAAATAGAAATGAAAAGAATATACCAATTATCTCTTGAAACAGATTTCAGCATGAAAACTCCCAGGAATATTATAACTAAATTCTAGAGCTCCAAGGGCAAGGTGAAAATATTCCAAGACAGAATGAAAGAATTTAAATATTGTGGAGCCACAATAAGCATCACATGATTTATCAACTTCCACATGATAGTAGCAGAGGGCTTGGAATATGGTATTCTTACCATATTCCAAGCCCTCTGCTACTATTCTTGAAGACAAAGGAAATAGGAATACAACCAAGAATATCTCACCAGAAAAACTGAGTATAATTCTTGGGGGGGAGGGGAGGAAGGAGGGGAGAAGGAAGGAGAATGCATATTTAATGAAATACAGTACTTGCAAGCATTCCTGAAGGGAAGAAATGAATATGAAATTTGGCTGTCAAATATAAGACTTAAGAGAAACATTAAAAGGGCAGCTAGGTGGTATAGTGGATAGAGCATCAGCTCTAAAGTCAGGAGGACCTGAGTTCAAATCTGGCCTCAGACACTTAACACATCCTAGCTGTGTGACCCTGGGAAAGTCACTTAACCCTAATTGCCTCAGGGGAAGAGAGAGAGAGAGAAATATGAAAGCTAAACATGAAAGAGAAATCCTAAGGGACTCAATATAGCTATACTGTTTATCTTCCTTTTTGGGAAGATCATACTTGTAACTCCTAAGAATGTTATTACTATTAGAACAGTAAGAAGGAGTATGCATAGAAGACATGGGTGTAAGTCAATTATATTGAGGTGCAAATACCAAGATAAGATCTAAATGGGTTCATGATCTGGATATAAAGAGTGATGCTCTAAGTAAATTAGAGGAACGTAATATAGTTTACCTCTCAGACATATGGTGATGGAATAAATTTATGTCCAAAGAAGAACTGGATCTCTTAATTGAAAACCAGATAGATAACTTTGACTATATTAAGTTAAAAAGGTTTTGTACAAACAAAACTAATGCAGTCAAGATTAGGAGGAAAGCAATAAATTGGGAAATCATCTTTACATTTAAGGGTTCTGATAAAGGTCTCATCTCTAAAACATATAGAGAATTGTCTCATATTTATAAAAATTCAAGCCATTCTCCAATTGATAAATGGTCAAAGGATATGAACAGACAATTTTCAGAGGATGAAATTAAAACTATTTGTAGTCATATGGAAAGGTGCTCCAAATCAGTATTGATCAGAGAAATGCTAATTAAAACAACCCTGAGGTACCACTACACACTTGTCAGATTGGCTAAAATGACAGGAAAAGTTAACGATGAATGTTGGAGGGGATGTGGGAGGGCTGGGACACTGATGCATTGTTGGTGGAACTGTGAATCGATCCAGCCATTTTGGAGAACAATTTGGAGCTATGCTCAAGAAGTTATCAAACTGTGCATACCCTTTGACCAGGCAGTGTTTCTACTGGGCCTATATCCCAAAGAAATCATAAAGGAAGGAAAGGGCGCCACCTGTGCAAGAATGTTTGTGGCAGCCCTTTTTGTAGTGACTAGAAACTGGAAACTGAATAGATGCCCTTCAAATGAAGAATGGCTGAATAAATTATGGTGTATGAATGTTATGGAATATTATTGCTCTGTGAGAAACGACCAGCAGGACGATTTCAGAGAGGCCTGGAGAGACTTGCATGAACTGATGCTGAGTGAAATGAGCAGAACCAGGAGATCATTATACACGGCAACAACAATACTATATGGCAATCAATTCTGATGGACATGGCTCTCTTCAACAATGAAATGTTTCAAACTATTTCCAATTGTTCACTGAAGAAAGCCATATACACCCAGAGAGAGGGATGTGAAATGTGGACCACAACATAACATTCTCATACCCTTGGTTGATGTTTGCTTATGTTGTGTTTCCTTTATCTGATATGTCTTTTGTGTAGATACAATTTTTCTTGCACAACAATGATAAGTTTGGAAATATGTATACATATATTCGATTTGCCAAGTATTTTAACATAATTAACATGTAGTGCATATCCTGCCATCTAGGGGAGGGGTGGGTAGTTGGGAAGAAAATCTGTAACAGAAAGCTATGTAAGGGTTAATGTTGAAAAATTACCCATACACATGTTTTGCAAATAAAATAAAATTTAAAAAAATATATATTGAGATGATCTGAAAACAAAAAAAAATGAAAGGATGAGAAAGAAGGATATATTGGGAGAAAGGGGAACAAAGAGGAAGAATGGTAGAAATTATATAAAAAAGACATGAAAGGAAGAGTGGAGGGGGACATGGCAGGGATAATGGGCCACACTGAAACCTTACTCTCATCAGAACACACACACTCAGCTGGGTACAGGAATATATCTTACATATCAGAGAGAAGAGAAGGAGTTAAAAGAAGTGGTAGGAGAATAATAAAAGAGAGGACAAGTTAGGGAAGTCAATGGTCAGAAGAAAAACAACCTTTTGAAGAGGGGCAAGATAAAAAAAAGAAAGAAAAATAGAAAAAATAGGATGGGAGGAAATACGTAATTATTAAATATGACTTTGAACATGAATGGGATAGATTCTCTCATAAACTAAAAGTAGATAGCAGAATGGATTAGAATTCAATACAGAATCCAACAAAATATAATTTATAGGAGATACACTTCAAACAGAAAGAGTTAAAATAAGGGACTAGAATCTATTTTGCTTCAGCTGAATTTAAAAGGCTAGGCCAGCAATCATGATCTCAGACAAAGCAAAAAAGGAAAAATAAACCTCAATCAAAGAAATAATTAGGAAAACTATATTTTGCTATAGGCATGAAGTAATAAAAATATTTTACAACAAATTTCTCTGATAAAGGCCTCATTTCTCAGATATATATATATAAAACTGAGTGAAATTCATGGAAATAAGATCCCTTTCCCCAATTGATAAATGTTCAAAGGCTCTGAATAGTAGTTTTCAGAAGAAGAAATTAGGTATCTATAATCATATAAAAATCTTAATCACTATTGATTAGAGAAATACAAAGTAAAACTACTCTGAAGTACTACTTCCCATATATTAGAAATGACAAATGCTGCAGGGGATAGAGGAAAATAGGAACACTTAATGTAGTTGCAGTGTTGATGGAGTTGCAAACACGGTCTCACCATTTTGGAGAACAATTTAGAACCATGCCAAATGGGCTGTATAACTGTGAATTATCCTTTCATCCAGGAATATACTACTAGGTCTGTATCCTAGAGAAAGTCAAGGAAAAGGGAAAGGGCCTATGTATACCAAAATATTTATAGTAGCATTTTTTGTGGAAAAGAATTGAAAATTCTGAAAACTGAAAATACCCATAAGCAGATTGTTTATGATTGTGATGGAATGAACTATTGAGCTATAAGAAATGATAAGGGTGGTGAGTTAAAAAAAAAACCTGGGAATACAAAGTACTCTTGAGTGGAGCATATAATAAAAATGACAATATTACTAAGGTTAATTTACAAATGTATAGCTACTTTAATCAAAATATTTAAATTTGCAAAGCCAACTTACAGAAATAGACAAAATAATATCAACATCAATTTTTAAAGACAAAAAACTAAATTGTTAAGGAAAATAATGAAATAAGGCTTGAGGGGAAGGGAGCATAGCACTTCATGGCATGAAACTGTATTGTAAAGAAACAATCATTAAAATGATTTAATGCTGATTTAAATACAAATTTGATCAATAAAACAAGATAGAAAGGGAATAATCAGAAATAATTAAATTCAATAACTTTGAAAACTTAAATTACCTGAGAAAAAGTCTTTTTTAAAAAAAATTCTTTGTAAAACTGGAAATCAACCTGGCAGAAATCTATACTAGATCGTCATTGACCCTAATATTCAGTAAAAAGTTTAAAATGGATATGTGATCAGAATACTAAACATCATATCATAAAAGCAGCAGCAGCAGTAGTAGTAGTAGTAGTAGTAGTAGTAGTAGTAGTAGTAATAGTAGTAGTCTTTCATAGATATGAGAAGGGTATTAATTCTTAGCCAAATGAGGCATAGGTTCAACTAAAAAATAAGCAATTTAAATATATTAAGTGGAAAAGTTTTTGCACAATTATGTATTTAATATAAGAAAGAAGCAGCTGAATGGGAGGGAATTTTCATATCATATATTCTTATTAGGATTTGAAATGCAAGATATAATTTATAGGATAATAAAAATCCATTCCCTATTAGGTAGGTGATCAAATGATATGACAAAACAATTCTCAAAAGAGTGATTGTCAAGTATGAACAATGATATTAAATCATATGAAAGAATGAAATTAAATAACTATGATTAGAGAAATGCAAATCACAACAACCCTGAGAGGTTTCATCTTACACTCCACAAATTGACAAAAATTATAAAAGACAGGATTGTTGGTAGAGCTAAAAACTGATACAACCATTCTGAGAAAAAATTTGGAATTAGGGAAAGATACTGACCAAAATGTCTACATCCCTTGATTCAGAGATTGCAATGTCAGTCATATATTCCAAGAAAGTCGTTGATGAAAATAAAAGAATGTGTGTACAACAGAGAAATGGTAGCACTATTCTGTATACTTTCTAGCAAAGAACTGGCAAAAAGGACATAATCAATTAGGGTATGACTAAACAAAATGTGATATATGAACAGCTTGTAAAAGTGATAAATATGATAAATATGGAGAATTATGGAAAAACATACATGAATTGATGCAAAATGATGTAAGCAGAGCCAGGAAGACAATTTATACAATACCTATAACAATGTAAATAGAAAAAACAATAGCTAAAAATAATCAAAACTGATTATCTGAAATTATAAAAAACAAATTAAGCCCCAAGTAAGTGATATGAGAAGACATTGACTTCTACTCTATTGCTTTCACTAGCCTTATTGTTTGTAATACTTCCTAAGACCCACTTGACTTCATTCTCTATTATGTCTAGCCCTAGATTGGTAACCACACCATTATGGTAATAGATTATGTTAAGAGAAATCAAGGGAATTCCATGAAAAACAAAGCAAAACAAAACAAAAATTAATTTCTGCTTCATTAATTGTTAACATCTTTCTTGTGCAATTCTTTTGTATCTTCTTGCTACCTCTTCTTCATCTCTTCTGCTTCTGTTAAATTTTTACCATTTTTAATTTTTATCATGTTCATTTTTGCATGAAACCTTCCCTTGATATCTCTAATTTTCTTGAGTTCTCTTCTTTTTCCTGTTCTGTTATTTCCTTCTATTTCTTTGTGTTGGTCATTTAAAAAAAAAAACTTCTTTAACTTCATTGCTATTTTCTGTAATACTATATTTACTTGGATATATCTTTCCCTTTTACTTTCCTTGTTTCCTCAGCTATTTGTAAAGTCTAATCAGACAACCAATTTGCTTTCTTGCTCTTCTTTTTCTTTAGAATGTTTTTTTTTTTTGTTGCTGCTTCCTATACAATATTGTGAACCTCTGTCCATAGTTCTTGAGGCACTATCATATCTAATCCCTTAAATCTATCCATTCATCACCTCTACTTTATATTCTATAGGGCATATTATTCAGGTCATATATATTAGTCTGATGGTTTTTCCTATTTTGTTCTATTTAAATCTGTATTTTGTAATAAAAAGCTCATGATCTGACCCAATGACTATATAAAGCTTTTCCATTTTTAGCTAAAAAGTATATAATCCAAGCAATTTCTTCATTGGACATCTGGTGATGTCCATATGTAGAATCATTGAGGTGATTGTTGAAAAGAGGTTGTTATGACCAGCAAGTTATTTTAAGAAAAACTCCATTAGTCTTTGACATGTTTCATTTAGTATTCTAAGACTAACCTTGCTGGTTATTCCAATTATCTATTGATTTTCTACTTTAGCATTCCATTACCTTATGATGAAGATGATATATTTTTGGTGTTATTTCCAGATAAAACTGTTTTCATAGAACTGATCAACTGTGACCTTTTAGGCATTAATGATTGGAATATATACTTGTATTACTGTGATGATGGATGGTTTGCCTTGAATTTGAATAGATATCTTTTACTGATTTTTGAGATTATATCCCTGTACTGCTTTCCTTTCTTTTTTATTGACTATGCCTTTCCTTCTAAGCAATTCTTACCCAAAGTAGCATATGTAGTGATCATCTGAATTAAATTCACCAATTCCCATCCATTTAACTTCATTGACATCCAAGAAAGTCTATGTTTAATCTTTCTATCTATGGTTTAACTACATTTAGTTTACTTTGGTTTATAGATCTTACATTTCAGGTTTCTATGCAATATTGATCTTTAAAGCTTGGATTTTCCTTTCATTAACAGATGTATCCATTCTTGAGTTTCTTTAGATTTTAGCTCAACAACTTCATTGGTACTGGAGCCACTTGTAGTTATACTTACTCTTCCCCATTAATATATTAGGCATTTTTTTATTTAAATCATCTCTTTTATCATTTTAATACTGTGCATGAGAATTTCTTGGCAAAAATAATGTAGTTTTTTGCCATTTTCTTCTCCACTGGATCTCCTTTGTCAGAACTTTCCACTATGACATGTTCATCTTGGCTATCCTTATACAGCATAAATCAGTTTCATTTAGTTACATAAACCCCCCTGCCAATAACAGCAATAGTTGGCAACAACAGCATTTATATACTACATAGATATGCCAAATATGAATTGGTATATATTTTACAAATATTATTTGATTTGTTCTTCATAACAACTTTGGAATTTAGATTATATTACCATTATATTTTGTAGATGTAGAAACAAGGCAGAGGTTAAATGATTTGCTCAAGACTATACAGCAAGAATGCATGAAGCCAGATTAAAATTTAGGTTCTTTTGATTCCTGGCCCAGTTCTGTATACATTATGACACTTTGTTGTCTCTAACTCCCTCTAGGTACGTGGTTGATGCTTCTGATCATATGATGACTTCATCCAATGATTGACGAGTTATAATTCCATCAGTGTCAATGAAGAGCACATCATTTATATAAATATTCCTGAAACTGATATTTTCCTTTTTGCTTTTTCCACTCCCTATTCCCTTTTTATCATCATCATTATTCTCATCATCATCATCATCATCATCATTATCATCATCATACCTCCAACCCAAAATCTTAAAAAATTTTGAATTGTGTTTTTAAAGGTTCTGAAGAGAATTTTTGAGGACTTCTTCCAAAGGACATATCCTCTTCGTCTATTTGGCTAGAAAGCTAGCCACATAATAAAAATAAATCTCCTTGACTTAAGAAAATCATTTACAATTGAGATAAGTAGCATATTATGCCATATCCAATATACAATATCTATATCACCTCAAACATTTATTATATGATGTTTTTTAATAAAGCTTTTTATTTGCAAAACATATGAGTGACCTTTCAACATTGACCTTTACAAAAAAAACTTTTTTTTCCCAAGCTTTTCCTTTTCCCCCCCCCGCCCCCCACCCCTAGATGACAGGTAATCTAATACATGCTAGATAGGATAAATTATATGACAAATACAATACATGTATATTATATAATGTTTTAATAAGAATCGATTTAATGTCCCCCAGAATCTTGGATCAAGGAATACAAAATTCAATTCTTCAGTAAAAAAAAAATTAAACCTCCAAGATATCTTCTAAAACTATTTTCAATTATGATCATTTATGAAATTTGCTTCAATTATAAGTGACTAGCATAGACCTTGAATTTTTAAATTTATATGTAGAACTTTTTGAATACTTTTGCCAAAAAAAGTTTTTTGAATATTTCCCAATGGATTATGTGGATATTTAGGAGTCAGAATTAAAATTTTGATCTCTAGTAAGATTTAGATTATCTACCTAAATCAGTGTAATGCAATTACATAAAACTTAACCTGCTATATAACATACATATCACAAGTATAAAATTAAACATTTGTACTTAGCTATGACATTTCATGACAAATAAATCTCATTATTTTTAAGGAGAATCTTATCCCTAGAAACTAGAGATAATTATTAGCAGGAATCAAATAATTAATAATGACAACAATATTTATTATTATAATAATTAAACTAACATTTTAAACTCTAAATATAATTATATCAAAATACTTTTTTTGTCTTAACAAGAATAAAGATAAATCCTATTGACCAGGATGGAAAATAGATTTTTAATCTACTTGATTTACTTATTAAAGAAGAACTACTCTTTAAAAAAAAAAAGAATATTAATAACTGCGAGCTAAAGAATAAGAATCATAAGATATGAGGTATGGTTGTGGGGAATTGTGAAAAAGGAAAAAAGTGAGTTTTGTGAATTCTATTTGCATATATGAAGAGAAACTGAAAGAAAGATTGTAATATTACAATGTGAGGAGGGAAGGAGAGAGGGAGGGAGAATGAGAAAGATTCACACACATACACACATCACAGACAAAATTATATACATATTATATGCCCATATATATTCCTATCATTGTTAAAATTAAAATAATCCCCTCCTTTTTCCCAGACACATCTCCCAGGCAATCTGTTGCCTTATCCTTCTCATTCTCTCTTTATGACTGGAAAACTGATTTTATTTACTTCAAATTCTTGTTTGCATAGAACAATCAGTACTTACCAGGGGACCACATCCCATTGGAAATCCTTATTCAATCTGTTTCAAATTCCCACTTCTATTTTTCTGATATTTAACCAGTGCTGAATTTCTGATATAAATACAATCTGACCATAATGAATAATCTTATTATGTGCTGCTGTAGCTTCTTTGATAATACTGTATTCAATATTTTGCATTCATATTCATTAGAGGTTTATTCCTGCATTTTTTTTCTTTCTCTTTTCTCTCCATTTAAACTATCAGGTTTCATGAAAATAACAAAATGAATTGTTTGTGAACAATCACTATGATACTGGAATTAATTGTTATTTGAATATTTAATTGAATTTACTTGTAAACCTGTTTGGTCCTTCAGGATCCCCCTCTCTCCCTTCTAGTTATGCATTTTTTACTTGTTTTCTTTTTTCCAGGATTGGAAAATTTTAATTTTTCCCTCTGTTTATCTATGTTGTTTTTGGTTTTGGTTTTGGTTTTGGTTTTTTGCTGAGGCTATTGGGGTTAAGTGACTTGTCCAGGGTCACACAGCTAGAAAGTGTTACTTGTCTGAGGCCAGATTTGAATTCAGGTATTCCTGACTTCAAGGCTGGTACTCTATCTACTACACCACCTAGTTGCCCCTCTATATATTCTATATAATCATGGTTTTCTATGTCTTTTATTAAATTTTCGGTTATGTTGGCATGTAATTGAATGAGACAGTTCTTGGAAATTTCCTCTTTTTTTTTTTCTTTTCTTTTACAGTTTCTCCTTTTTTTTTCATTTTTTTATATTGGTGAAAAAAAATCCTGTCTATGAAATTTTCTAATAGTTTCTCTATTTTTTAGTCTTTTAAAATAATTTTATTTGATCTGTCAAATCAATTTTGCTTAATTTTGTTTATATATTCTATTTTCAGATTTCTTTACATATTTACTTGGATAGTTTTGATTTGTTTTATTTCTAGAATTTTGATTGTTCATCTGATTCATTTTTGTCTTATCTCTATTTTGACCAATACATTTAGAAAAATAAAATTTTACACAATGACCATTTGACTGCATCTTACAAATTTTTATACAGTTAATTTTTGACATCTTATTTCATAAATTTGGTAATTGTTTCTTTGACTTGTTCTTTGACTTGCATGTTCTTTAAGGTTATATTGTTTAGTCTCTTCTTAAATCAAAATCCTTCCTGAAAATTACCATTATTAAGTACAGTTTTATTGATTTATGCCCCATAAATGATGACTTTATATTCCTGCCTTTTTACATTTTAAAAAATATGCACTCGTACAACATGGTCAATTTTTTTGATTGCTTGGACTTACAATTTAGTTGTAATTTTTAACTATTGAATCTTTCTTTTACCCCATATCCAATCTGTTGTCAATACCTGTTGAATTTATTTTCATTCATCTTTCAAAAATTCCTTTCTCTTTTTTTACTGTCACCAGCCTGATACAGGTCCTCATCATCTCACATCTAGACAACAGCCTGCAAGTTGATCTGCCAACTAACTAGCAAAGTTCTTCCCATTCCAGATCATTATTCACTCAGCTGTCATAGTGATTTCCCAAAAGCACAAATATGACCATGTAACTACCCTAGTCAATAAATTCCATTGGCTACACCAACTTTGGGATCAATTATTAATCCTGTTATCATTCAAAGCCTATCATATCCACCACCATCCACTTCCATTCATTTTAGAATTCATACTCCTTCCACATACTCTGAGTTCAAATCCAGTCCCACACATTTACTAGCTGTGTGATCCTGGGCAAGTCACTAAGCCTCTTTTTGCCTCTCACCGGAGAACGAAATGGTGAACTACTCCATAGAATCGCAAAAAGTAGGACACAATTGAAAAATGGAACAATAACAAATGTCCTCAATAGCTAGCACAACCCTCCTTGTTGTTCCTCAAACAAACAATGACCACTAGCATTTTCACTGATTCTCTCCCATCCTGGAATATTCTCCCTCTCATCTCTGTTCCTGTTTTCTCTGATTATCTTCAAATGCAACTAAGATCTCACCTTCTACATAAGCTTTTTCTGATCTTTAAATTCTATCTTGTCTCTGTTGATGATTTCCAACTCAGATTAGATATATAGATAGATGCATACACAATTAATACATACATATTATTTATACAGAGCTGTTTACATATTATGAACCCTCAGGACTGTGACTTTCTTTTTTTATTGTAGTAAGTTTAATTTTTAATACATATTGCTTTATAAATCATGTTGGGAAAGAAAAAGCACATCAAAGGGAAAAACCATTGGAGAGATTAAAAAAATACAGAAAAAATAAGTGAACATAGTATATGTTGATTTACATTCAGTCTGCTTGGATATTTTTCTGGATGGAGATAGCATTTTCTGTCTAAAGTCTACTGGGATTCCTCTGAATCACTGAACTACTGAGAAGAACCAAGCCTTCCATAGTTAATCATTGAACATTCTTGCTGTTATTGTGTACAATGTTTTCCTGGTTCTGCGTGTCATCTACAAATCTTTCCAAACCTTTTTATACTCAGTTTGTTCATCATTTTTTATAGAACAAAAATATTCCATTACTTTCATGTACCACAGCTGGTTCAACCCTTCCCCAATTGATGGGTTTCCACTTCTTTTCCAATTCTTAGGTACCACAAAAAGAGCTGCTACAAATATTTTTTACATGTGGGTCCTGTTCCTTCCTTTATGATTTCCTTGGGATACAGACCCAATAATGACACTGCTGAATCAAAAGGTATGTTTTATAGCCCTTTGGGCATAGTTCCAGATTGCTCTCCAAAATGGTTGGATCATTTCACAACTCTACCAACAATGCAGTTTTCCCGCATCCCCTCCAACATTTATCATTATTTTTTTCTGTCATCTTAACCAATCTGAGAGGTGTGAAGTGGTACCTCAGAGTTGTTTTAATTTGCATTTCTCTCATCAATAGTGATTTAAAGCATTTTTTCTTATAACTATAAATGGCTTTAATTTCTTCATCTGAAAATTGTCTCTTCATATCCTTTGACCATTTGTGAGTTAGGGAATGAATTGTATTCTTATAAATTTTGCACAGTTCTTGCTATATATATATATTTTTTTTAATTAAAGCTTTTTATTTGTATAACATATGTATGGGTAGTTCCCCAACATTGATCTTTACAAAGCTTTCCATTACAAATTTTCCCTCAGTCCCCTCCCCTCCCCTAGATGGCAGGAAGTCCACTACATGTTAATGTTGAAATGCTTGAGAAATTATGCAAGAAAAATCCTACCTACAAGGAAAAAAAAAGAATCAGAGAAAGGCAACACAATGCAAGCAAATGTCAATAGAGATCATGAAAATGTTACGTTTTGGTCCATATTTCATTTCCCTCTCTCTGGGTGTATATAGTTTTCTTCAGTGAACAATTGGAACTTGTTTGAGACAATTCTGTGTTGCAGAGAGCCATGTCCATCAGAATTGATCATCATGTAATACTGTTGTTGCTGTGTATGATGATCTGGTTTTGCTCGTTTTACTCAGCATCAGTTCATGCAAATCCCTCCAGGCCTCTCTGAAATTGTCCTGCTGGTCGTTTCTTACAGAGCAATAATATTCCATAACATTCATATACCATAATTTATTCAGCCACTCTCCAATTGATGGGCATCCCTTCAGTTTCCTCTTGCTATATATTTTACAAATGAGACTTTTATCAGAAATGCTGGCTGAAAAGATTTTTCCCTAACTTTGTACTTCCCTTTGAATTTTCTTTTTGTTGGTTTTGTTTCTGCAAAAAGCCTTTCAATTTAATATAAACAAAGTTGTCCATTTTGCCTTTCATAATGTTCTCTAGTTCTTCTTTGGTCATAAATTCCTCCCTTCTCCAAAGATCTGATAGGTAAATTATCCCTTGTTCTTCTAGTTTGTTTATGGTGTCATCCTTTATGTCCAAATCATGTATCCATTTTTACCTTTTTTTGGTATGTGATGTGAGATGTAGGTCTATGCCCAGTTTCTAACATAATTTTCCAGTTTTCCCATTAATTTTTGCCAAATAGTGAGTTCTTACTCCAGAAGCTGTAGTTTAAGGGTTTATCAAATACCAGATTATAATAGGTCTTGATCACTGCCATACATATCTAATCTATTTCACTGATCTATCATTCTATCTTTTAGCCATAGCAGATGACTATTGCTTTACCATACAGTTTTATGTTTGGTTCTGCTAAGCCACCATCTTTTTTTTTTTTTTAATTAATTCTCCTGATATACTTGACCTTTTGTACTTCCATATGAACTTTGTTATTATTTTTTCTAGTTCTATAAAATAATTTTTTGGTAGTTTGATTGGTATGGCACTGAAAAAGTAAATTAATTTAGGCAGAATTGTCCTTTTTATTATATTAGGTCAGGCTACCCATGAGCAATTGATGTTTTTCCAATTGCTTAGATCTGACTTTGTGTAAGAAGTGATTTGCAATGTATTCATATAGTTCTTGGGTTTGTCTTGACAGTTAGACCCCCCCCCCAAGTATTTTATTTTGTCTACATAAATTTAAAATGGAGTTTCTCGTTCTATCTCTTGCTGATGGGCTTTGTCGATAATATACAGAAATGCTGGTAATTTGTGTGGGTTTATTTTATATCCTGCAACTTTACTAAAGCTATTAATTGTTTCAAGTAGATTTTTGGATAATTTTCTAGGCTTCCCTAAGTATCATTATATCATCTGCAGAAAGTGATAGTTTTATTTCCTCATTGCTTATTCTAATTTCTTTGATTTTTTTTCTTTTCTATTGATAAAGCCAATGTTTCTAGTACGATGTTGAATAATAGTGGTGATGATGAGCATCCTTGTTTCACCCTTGATCTGGGAATGCATTCAGTTTCTCTCCATTAATGCTTGCTTGTTGTTGGTTTTAGATGGATATTGCTTATTATTTTAAGGAAAGCTCCCTTTATCCCTATGATTTTTAGTGTTTTTAATAGTAATGAGTGCTGTATTTTATCAAAAGCTTTTTCTGCATCTATTCAGATGGTCATTTAATTTCTGTTGGTTTTGTTATTGATATGGTCAATTATGGTAATAGTTTTCCTAATATTGAACCAGCCCTGCATTCCTGGTATAAATCCCACTTGATCATGTGTATTATCCTATTGATAAACTGCTGTAATCTCTTTGCTGTTATTTTATTTAAAATTTTTGCATCAATATTCATTAGGGAGATTTGTCTATAATTTTCTTTCTCTGTTTTGGTATTTTCCGGTTTAGGTATCAGTACCATATTTGTGTCATAGACGGAATTTTTCCAAATAGTTTATTGGAGTTAATTGTTTTTTAAATGTTTAGTGGAATTCACTTGTGAATCCATCTGGCCCTGGAAATTATTTCTTAGGAAATTCATTAATAGCTTTTTAAATTTCTTTTTCTAAAATGGGACTGTTTAAGTAATTTATTTCCTCTTCTGTTAATCTGAGCAATTTATGTTTTTTTTGTAAATATTCATGCATTTTGGTTAGATTGTCAGACTTCCTGCTATACAGATGGCAAAATAGCTACTAATTATTGCTTTACTTTTTTTGTCATTGGAAAAAAATTCACCCTTTTCATTTTTGATGTTGGTGTTTTGGTTTTTTCTTTCTTTTTTTCTAATCAAATTAACCAAAGTTATCTGATATATCGTTTGTGTAGACAAGATTTTTCTTGCACAACAATGACAAGTTTGGAAATATGTATACATATATTCGATTTACCAATATTTTAACATAATTAACATGTAGTGGATATCCTGCCATCTAGGGGAGGGGTGGGGAGTTGGGGGAAAAATTTGTAACGGAAAGCTATGTAAGGGTTATTGTTGAAGAATTACCCACACATATGTTATGCAAATAAAATTTAAAAAATAAAATTAAAAAAAAATTAACCAAAGTTTATCTTTTTTTTTATAAAACCAACTCTTAGTTTTATTTATTAGTTCAATCATTTTCTTAGTTTCAATTTTACAAATCTCTCCTTTGTGTTTCAGAATTTCTAATTTAGTATTTAGTTATAGGTTTTTAATTTGTTCTTTTTTTTTTTAGCTTTTTTAGTTGCATGCCAAATTCATTGATCTGCTCTTTCTCTATTTTATTTATATAGCTATTTAGAAATATAAAATTTCCCCTAAGAACTGTTTTGGCTGCATCCCAAAGGTTTTGGCATGTTGTTTCATTATTGCCATTCTCTTGGATGAAATTATGGATTGTTTCTATGATTTGTTGTTTGACCCACTTATTTTTTAGAATGAGATTATTTAATTTTGAATTGGTTTTTAGTCTATCTTTCCCTGCCCCTTTTTAAAATATATTTTTATTGCATTGTGGTCTGAAAATGAAGCATTTAATATTTCTGCCTTTTTGCCTTTGATTTTGAGGGTTTTGTGCCCTAATACATGGTCAATTTTTGTGTAGGTACCACATACTGCCATGAAAAAAGGTGTATTCTTTTCTATTCCTACTGAATTTTCTCCAGAAGTCTATCATATCTAGGTTTTCTAGGATTCTATTAACCTCCCTAGTTTTTCTTGTTTATTTTGTGATTAGATTTCTCTGATTCTGAAAGGGGAAGGTTGAGGTCCCCTACTAATGTAATCATGCTGTCTATTTCTTTCTGAAACTGGCTTAAAATCTTCTCTAGGAATTTGCCTGCTCTACCACTTGTTACATACACATTTAGTATCTTTACTACTTCATTGCTTTCAGGATCCTTTATTAAGATGTATTTTTCCTTCCTTATCTCTTTAAGACTCTTAAGTCTTTAAGATTCTCTGTCTTCTTTTCTAGTTGGCTATCTTTTGTTCCATAATTGTTTTTTATTTTTTTCTTGGATAGTTTTTAGTTTAGCTTAATTTAGTTTAGTTTTTCCTCAATGTCTCTCATTGGATTTTTAAATTCTTTTTTTTATTTCTATAAAATTTCTTTAGACAGGGATCCATTTAACATTACTCTTTGGAGTAGAAGAAGCTATTTTAATTGGGCATAATCCAAATTATTTTCAAGAATGGCTAGATAAATTCAAAGGTTTACTAATAATAAATTTTCCTCTATCATTAGTCATTTTCCTTTAATTAATGTCAATTTGATGAATATAAATTAGCTTTAATTGATATTTCTCATTATTAGTGAATTGAAACTTTTAGAAAATAAAACTTGATATTGAATTTCTTCCTTTCAGAATATCCTGTTCATATGCAATTGGGGAACAGCTCCTTTTTTATTATTTTAAGTTCCTTATATATATTGGAAATGGGAAAATTCCTTCAAAGATGTCCATTTTCCCAATTAAGACTTTCCCTTCTAATCTTTTGGTTTTGTCAATAGTTTATTCTACTCAACACACACACACACACACACACACACACACACACGTTGTTGTGGTGGTGATTCTCTTCAATAGTGAAAGACAAACAACCACCTTTGTGAGTAAAGCTGACCTACTGCAGACCCAACTGGAACTAGTCAGTTGGGAAACTCCTTCTTTCCTTCTTTTTTCTTTTTTTCCTTCCTTTCTTCTCTTCCTTCCTTCCTTCCTTCCTTCCTTCCTTTCTTTCCTTGGTCTGACTACATAGGATATCATACCCTTGCCTAAAGATGCTCTTAAAAACTTTTTTTCAATCATTGAATCCTCCCAATTTATCTTGGAATTTAGTTATGAGATGTCTTTCTTAAGGACCATGCCTTTAATCAAAACCACTCTGACTCTGATTAATTGGCCAGCAATAGATCCCAGGCCAAGCGCCAATTGGTCATATGTATGTGTATTTATATATGTATGTATACATGTATATATGACATGTATATATGATGAAAACACATACACATATATTTGTGTGTGTGTGTATGTAAACACCCTAGGAACTAAAACCAAAACAATTCTAAAGCTAAAAATGTAGATCCTGATTCCATTAAAAAATTAATTAAATCTGTTCCTAACTTTATTAAGTTATTATTTTAATGAAAATAGATAGACTAGGGTGATAAGCCAGGATTGTATTTTCATTCCCTCTTTTTGTCAGCCAGAATTGGTGGGAATATCAAGAATTAATACATGTACATGAAGTAAGACTAAGTTGATTTTCTAGGTATTAAGAGACAAATGGGGACTCAGGAAGAAGTAGGAAATCCATGTACCATGACCTTTTTACATATAAAAGTTTGGCTATCAAAACTTTTGGAGAAACAGCTCTTTAAGGAAAGAATGAACCTGATATTATATAATATTTTTTGGCAATATGCAACCTTTATGTATTTCTGTTGCTAGAGGAAAGACTAGGCTATATGTTGGCAAGGCCTATACTGAGGCAAGCAAACATTTAAAAAGTCTTCTGTTTCAGTGGTTTCTGTTTTTTCACCCCAACTCTTTCATTTAATTTTAAATGGTTTATTGATTTTTTTCTATTTTTGACACCATAGTCCATTCCCTATTTTCCTTTC